>JACFYI010000152.1:181364-191671 GCA_014898755.1 Handroanthus guayacan | reverse complement strand
AAAAGCAGTTTGTGCTTCATCCTAATTTCAGATCAGGGATGGATTCAAGAACGTGAGGGTTGGGGACAATTCCCTGCACAAAAAAGGAAAAAAAATTGTTTTTGTGATGAAACATTTAACACATGTGCAAGTGGTGTATTTATAAATGGAATAATAGAAAATGAAATATGATAAAAATACCTAATGAAACAGAGGATGTGAACTGGGCTCGATGGGTCTAATGTCATTGACGGGTGTGCTTTATTTTTTCAGTTTCTTATTTAAATTGTTGCTCATTAGCAAACTATATGCGCTCATCATGAATTCCAATTGTGAATCATTGGATTATGCATAATGATGATATCAGTACTTTATTTTATAAATACTATCATTATCATATGCTTATTCAACGACTTATGATCTCCTTAATAAAATTTCCCGCTCTTTTCGACAATTGGTGATATCATCCTGAGCTGTAATAGCATCTAGGGTTAGATGAAAAATTCCTTTAAAATTATGTCAATGTGCTACTTTTCCCACTGGCCCCATTTCAACTCTTGGAATAATCTTTCTAGAAAAATTTCTTTGCTGACCGTTGGAATTGAACCAATCCCATATCCTTTGCGTTATCTTGTCGCATAAAGTCTTGCCTCGTTTGAGGCAAAAGCGTGTTTGGACAAAGTATGATTGCACCAAAAGCACGAGGATAGTAAAAGTCCTTCCAAACCCATGTGATTTCTTTATCATTCCCATCTCTTTTGTTATCTTTCTTTTTTAATCCCCACTCTTTCCTGCTTTTCCAGATTTGCCCTATTCGGTTTTTTGTTTTTTTTGTTTTTTTTGTTTTTTTTTGTGTTTTTTTTCCCCTAAAATTGTTCCAATTAATTGGCAGTAGTTTGTGGGGAAGGTTCCTTGTTATGATGGTGTCGATAGGTCAAAAGTCCCCATTGATGAGGGAAAATATTATTAGCCTTTTTAAAGTTGGGTACAAGCACTCAATTTTAATTTTGTATTTTTAACCAATTTGACTTGGGTCAAGATTACAGAAATATTAGTCATTGAGATCAAAATTAATTATTAAGTAAAAATTATAGCATACTCAATGCTTGTGCTTAAATATTTTATTATACAAATTAAAAATATTTGTATATCTTAGTATATGTATCAATGTATGTATTATTTTAAACAAAATGTGGAGATCAATTAAATATTTGAAACCATAAATACGAGATCATTATACATATGTGTATGCATAAGCTATTAAAACTAAATTTATATATGCGCGTGTGTGTGTATTTGTTTTTGTTTATCATGAATATATTTTGACTGGGGGTCAAGCTAGTCACCCTACTCATATGAATGTAGAGTGGCCCTTGTCTAGCTTTGGTAAATCTTGTTTAGGCATGGGGCCTTGCTAGGACTATATCTATTAGGCCTATGGAAAAGATATAAATGCCTCTATTAATAATGAAAAATCATATAAAGTAGAACGAGATTAATGCCTCCTCATGTTGATTTAATTCGATCTGATTTGATTTTCTTCACGTGTATTTAATGCGATTAGGTCTAAATCTCTTTATATGTAGTTTAACTTAATAAAATTTGATCCATATTCGAACTCTATTCTACATCAACTATTTAGCTACTTCAAAAGTATTGTAAACATGATATCATGGTCTTAACTGATTAGAAAACTTGTATTCACCTTCAAACTACTGAGAGTGGTTAATGATCTAGGATATTTCTCCTAAATTCATGATTAATACATTTAATTCCTACATTATACAAATAAATAACATTAACTAACAAAAAAAAAAAAATCAAAAAGAGCTATTATTCAGTAGAAGAAAGGCTCATAGGCGTTTGGTTGAAATTAAATTCATAACATCATAATTGAAATTTATGTAATAATTGAAATTAATGTACTCATTTTTTTTTTATTTCAAAAAAGGTGGAACCTCTACCTAACCCCTTGACCTATACCATCTCATTTGATCAATAACTGAATCAAGAACCAGACAAATTTTACACACAGCAATAAAACCTGGAATGATGAATTCAACACTAAATGCAGAAGCTATTTTCATGGAAAAAAAAAATTGCTAACATTTCAGATCTGCTAAATGTACTTATTAAAGTTAAATTTTACCTACTCATAAATTAAGTTTGAGGGCCATAAAATATTGGATCACAATGAACACTCACTATCCCCTATTTTGTGGCACAAACAAGTGACCTAACATAGCATTCTATCTTGCAACCTCCCCCGAAACAAAAGGAAGTAAAAAGTCACTCTTTTTGGGACCAGATATGACACACACACACATATTGTATATCATATATATCAGGTCCTCAACATGTGTTGTGAAATTTGACATGTTGCAATATGTGTCACTTGATGTGTGATTTTTCATGGATTCTAGAAAATTTTAAGATATTTTAATTAGCATGTGATTGTTGAGTTCTCAGTCCTATGTAGGGTATATGCATTTGTTATTTGATCGGTATAAAATGTTTCTTCTGTTATGATGACTGATGTAATAAACTAACTTTTATAGAATGTGTTCCGTTTGTTACGTTCACAATAATTCAATTAACTCTCTAAGTGATAAGTGATAACACTTTCCATCTTCTAAAACAAGTACCTATGATGTTACTTGACATAATGAATTATTTCTATGTAGCTATTATATATTTGTATTTTTTACAATGACATGATTTACCTTTTGGACTTATTAGTGAAAAAATTGCGATTGTTCAAAAATTTATAGTTATCTTTTGAAAATAACTCTCTCATTTGGCTGAAAATACAAACTTGGCATGAGCTAAGAGTAGAGATATAAAACGAATTAGCTATTTCGCAAGTTAAACTCGAGCTAGTTTGACTCAAGTTCAAACTATCTGAATTCAAGTCGAGCTATATCGAGTTTGATTTTATCTTGAGTCGGTTTCAAGTCATTGCCCCGCCATGCAAGTTTAGAGCTGGCTTGTGATCACGTACAATTTTAATAATTTTTGTTATTGTTAAGATGATTGCTTCATATTTCAAAGATAAATCAATGATATCAAAGATGAAATTATTATTGTGATTGATTTGTCTAGTTTGACTAAATGATTCTAACCACCAAAGTGTTAATAACTTAGAAAAGAAGAGCAATGTGAATGCCTTCTAAAAGAGGTATCTTCATAAAAATGAGAAAGCCCATCATCTCTTAATTGCTGGCTTCTGTGATCACATCAGACCATCAATCGAGTGAGATCCTTATCATGGTTGGATCAAACACATTAAATATGTTTGGTCCATTGGACCATGGATGGACTAGTGGTCCCCAAGAAACTCAATCATTAACATATGCGATTGATTAATTTGGTAGTAGGATTCAAACCACTTCTAGATGGTGGTTGTGTAAATTTATTTGAAATATCGTATAAATTTTTGCATCGTATGAGATGTTAGATTTTTACTGAAAAATGTATTGAAATATTTCGACGAAATAAAATTTTAGAGCTTGTAAAATGTCAGCAATGCCTATGTTGTAATTAAGAAGGTTAAAGTTGAAGGCTTCAATATCTTATGATATAGTTTTAGATATAAGATGTTAAATCTTATTTTTCTAAAAATAAGTTTTTGATTTTTGAATTTATAAAATGTTAGTAATGATAACTTTATAATTTAGATGGTTAAAATTAAAGGGGCATTCTTAACTTAGAAAATATTGCATAAGAGAAGAAGAAAAGCAAAGGTTTTCATTTGCTTCTTAGAAACTTCTTATCTTTTAAAAAAAAAAATTATAAAATCCTAACATTTTATTCTGAGAGATGTTTCATTCTAATGTGCATCGAGTGAATAAAGTATTTTTAAAATAAGCAATTAGATATAAATTAAATATACATAGCTATTCCATAAAATAAAATAAAAGATGAAATTTAAAAAAAAAAAAGAAAAAGAAAAAGAAAAAAGGATAAAATGTGTAAAAGGGAACAATTGCTAGAAGTTATGTAGTTGCTATAATTTGTTCAATGATTAGGCCCATTCAATGTGTAGACCCACTGAAGGGTAGGCAGTCAAGATCACATTTGTTACATAGGGCCGTAGGCTGTACACTTCCTCTCAATTGGGTCAACTCAAAGCCATATAATTTTTTTTTCTTGGGTAATAAAGTTTATCTTTTTTATTTTTTATTAATAAATGGGTGACAAAGTCGATTGAAATATATAATGCTTACATCGTGACATATTGTTTATGGTAAACAATAACAATAACAATCACAATAACAATAATCTCCACAATTATGAGGGTCGGCCGATCGGGTGAGGGCAGGGGTTGGTCATGTAATTTTTTAATTCTGCATTTGAATCTTTGATTTTAGGAAGAAAAATATTAAGAATTATAGTTTTAAAAAAATTATTTTGATACAAATTTATTAAATAAATTGATCCGAATACGATCTTAAAGGAACGATATAGGAATCAAATAATATTATTATGTGTGATGTTAGTACAAAAACTGTCGGTAGAGGAAAGAAATAAAGATAGAGAGGTGGGACAGTATTAAATGATAGGGACAAGAATCACCATTCCAACGGACAACATTGTGCCACAAATCCATTCCTCCCCTTTATGCATTTACTCCCTTTATTTATTCAATCTCACCATTTATAATGCAAGGAATTCTTTTCTCACACCCTTGTCAGACCTTGTCCCAATGGTAAAATGACAAATTCGTGATAAATTTGATTCATATTGATGACGTGTGGGTTTTTTTAACTATACCACGTGAAAGATTTTTTTATAGTATAGTAGCTTGCAAGATTTTTTTTTTTCAATTGTAATTAGTATATCTGATCCTTAAATGTATAAAGTATTAATATTGATGATGTATTGATTGAATGTAATCGTCTAAAAAAGAAATATACTTTGTACGTACGTGTAGAGTGGTGTTTTATTCTTGAAGACTTTTGGATTTGGAAAAGTATGAAAAATTATTAATAATGGAAGGCTTCCGCCCCCCTCCCCCCCAACCAAAAATGAACAATTTGAAGAGTTATTAATTCTAATAATTTTAGGTCATTTGAAATTTTCAATTCATAAATATAGATCTCGTGCCTCTCCTAGCCATAGTTAGCAAAATACAGGACGGAAAAATTATGGTACTTATTACGTACGAGTATAATATATATTTTTCATGAAAAATACGTTGAATTATTCCGTAAAAATTATGGATTCGTTTAAATTACGGCACGTAAAAGATACAGGTATATTATGAGTAATTAAAAAAAGTACGGAATAAAAAATACGGCAAATATAATGAAATAATAACATTTGTTATACTTCTTTTTACTAATATTTAGTCTTTTATTAATAAATTTCTCTTAAATGAAGTATATTTTTCTTTAGAATATATAGCTTTGTAAATGAAATAAATTAATTATATTTTTGTAATCTTACATTAACAGTAATATGAGAATTAAAATATGAAATCATAAACAACTAATTAGTTAAGATAGTTAATTTAGAAAAACTCACTAATATAGTTTTTTAAATGAAATACATTAATTAATGCATATGTTTTTTTAAGTTTTTGAGTGATTGATTGTTTTTATTTTTGGCATATCCAAGTTTGTGGTTAGATAATGAAGTTCATAATTTTAAAAGTTGAAATTAATAAGCAGTAGTTGGGTAGTTGGTGTACTTTGGAAATTGCAAAAAATAAATAAAATAATATTAAAAAAGTATATGTTACGGGTACGTATGGAAACGTACAGATTTATACGTCAAATATACGTTCATAATATAAAATATGCGTATTTTTCCGTATCATTGAGTTGAAGATGAAAACAGATCGATTTTTTAAAAAATACTTACAGCAAAGTATTATACGCGTATGATACGCATTTTTACTAACTATGCTCCTAGCCCATTATCCAACAATTTGAATCTTGTTTCGTTACATATTTTTTATTAAATGTTTTGCTAAGTGTTATAATACTACAATTAGCAAGCACGTGAATATTTTTGAAATTGTTATGAATATTCTACCCATTTTATCAAAGATCAACAGGACGCATTTTATCATAAGTTAGTTGGAAAAAATTTATTACCAATAAATTAGTGATAAATTATATATAAAGGGTTTTGTTGAGTTCCATATTGGTGATAGAATCAATTTGTTTGTATATTAATTAAGCTGCATATTCTGGTTTGACTTATTTATTTGATTTGATATCAAGTTTAGAGTCAATGATATTTATTGAAGTTTCCTGGAGTGTTTTATTTGTTTTATTATGAAAATTGTATCTTGGTGAAGTTATGGTTCTTTTTCTTTCTTTCTTTTTTCTTTACAAAATCAAGTAAAATGCAGAAAAAAAGGTAATTGTAATAACTAATTGAAAGAGTTAATTATAGGGCCCTTCTCTCGGAAATGGCATAATTATTAATTATTGACTATGTCTATCTTCCTTATAAAATTATAAAAACCTCCCATCTGAAAATATTTTGTTTATATATTTTCTCATTCTGTTAGGATTTTGGAAGAAAATTGTTGATATAATCTAAAAATTTCACTGATCTTCCTAATTTAGCATTTGACCCTATCTTTTTGACTCTTTTCTAAAGTTTTTATGAACTAAAATGCCCTTAGAGTTATGTAAGATTGAAAAATGTCAAAAGGTGACCTACATTTTACAAAATTGTTCTAAATCACTAAGGGTATCTCTGTTCTTAAAAAATTTTAGAAAGTGCCAAAAAAATTTGAGTATGAATTAGGAAAGTCAACTAAATTTTTAGATGATAACAGTAATTTTCTTCGAAAACCCTGACATAAGGAGAAAATATATAAACAAAATATTTTTAGATGGGATGTCTTATAATTTCACAAGAGAGAGGAATATATTCAGTAATTACATGTCACTCATGGGAAGTCATTGTAATTAGCCTCAAATGAAATTGGATACAAATTTTGATACATGACATCAAATTTGGGCTTTGTAAATTTCTAGCCCAACCTCTGCAATTTTGATTTGAGTGGGCCAAATGATGATTCACTTTGTAACCCATTATCAATCCTTTTATGATTTCATCCCAACCCTTTTGTTGTCTAACATGAAATATACCTACATACTGTCGATGAAGCATTGTTGTAGTAGTAAGATGGAGGTATTATAATTCAATTTGATTTACACAAACATTTGGGGTTGATTTTCTATTATATAGCAGTTACTAGATTTTTTTATTGTATACTAGGTCGTAGAGGATTGTTCTTTATTAGTTATTGTACGATCTGTTATTACTATTGATATATTAATTGAATGACAATCTCTTATAAAATGACCTTTTTTAACACATTTTAAGGACTAAACCAATCTTTAGTTGGAGAATCCTCCCTTTCGACTGTTTGGGCCTATTAAGATTGGGTTGCAATTCCCAGGAACTGGATTCATCTAGATGAATATTGTGCGATTTGGATCACGTCGTATTAGGCCTTGCATATTAAATTTGGGGCAGGCGCACGCCACTACCTTCATCATTATCTTTAGGTACATGTTCAAGTTTTAAGATTGCAATTTACTAATAACTCTAAATTATTCACAATTACTGTAATAAATTAAACTATTTACCGTGACTCGTAATCCACTAATGTCATTTTATAATATATGATTGTATTGTCATCAATCAAATAATGGTATTAGTATAATGTAAGAACGATTTATGAAATAATGTGAAAAGAGATTAAGTACAAATCCAAAGTTCAGTAAACTTGATTGTGGCCTATGACCCAAGTGGGGATGACATTTCTTGGCCAAAAGTGATTTGTACTGTATAGTAACCTTAATCCCAGATCTAGGATGAGTTTGAAATCGTGGGATACTTAAATTAGTTTGGGAAAGCATCAAGACAAGGAATGGAAATATGAATTGCAGTAGCAAAAAGAAATGACAATTAAGCTCCAATAAAGAATCCAAATCAATGTCTCATCATCAAAGTACATGCAAAAAAAGTCCAAGAATCCTATGACAGCCTAATATGATACCAATATATATAAATGTATGGGCTCAAAATCACAAGTAAATAGCCCGGCAAAAGGGCAATCTAAAGAAGAAAATAGAGCAAAGCCCATCCTAATACAAAGCTACCAAAGATCTTCTGCAAGGATAAGATTTGATTTGCTCCACTCTGCAAAATGGACAATTCAGATTATTATCTTTAAAAGGTAAAGAAAAATGATTTATTTTCTGAATAAGTAAAAGAGCAGCTTTGCATGTGTTTGGCTAAGCTTATTCAAAACGTCTTGCAAAATGTTAAATTTTTTTATAATAGGGAAGTTAAAAGATCATAATATCCTATTTTGAAAACTTACGTGCGCGCACACACGCAAAAAAAGAAAAAATAAAAACAAAAATAAAAACAAATGAAAAATAATAAATAAAAGGCCCATGATCTTTATAATTCTCTCATATTTACGTTGGGCCTGATGTTGATACTATTCTGGCCTTATTAGCTTTACCCGGGAAATGAACGTCAACAAAGATAAAAGAAGCCCATTACTTAGGCAGTATGAAAAGCTAAGATTAGCACGCTAAGACTTAGGTCATTAGGTGGGTCGAATTTGGATCAAATAATAACAATAAGAGATCCACAAATTCCGAGCCGATTAACCCACGTATGAATCTAATAAGAAAATCTTACTCAAATAATATTGATAATAATTATTCTAAAAAAATGTTCATATGTTTTTAATAAATAAAACAAGAAATATAGATATCTACATTATTAATTATAATATCACATATTTTCATGATATTTAAGAGTTTTTGTTAATATTATATCTAACATTATTATTTTATTAAAAATATTATACAATTTTAGATTAAGATCTTTAACGTACAGAGTTGCTTAATTTCATACTAAGTCTATTTATTTCGAATCATGCATATCTACATGATTAAATTCAACTCATTGAATACTCTAATTGATTAAAATTGATAAAAAAATTCGAATAGCCTTCGAATTAAGATCCACCTAGGCTTGATGATCTAGCTAAACTAATAGTAGCAAGCCCGGTAACTAGCAGGCATTGAGAATCAATCTCATTTAGTGCAAGGTTGCCAGAGCTGGATCGAAAATCGATTTTCCAAGGGTGGATTGCACCTGTCAAACACTCTTTCTGATGGTGCAACATATTAACTCCCCAATACCATGGGTGTTTGGTATTACTTTCGACAATTTTTTAGTTTCTAGTTACTTAAATGTGATTTAAAAAGTGTTTGCTCCTACTTTTGTTAGAGTGAATTTAAGCCAAAATTAGTTAGAATCTAAAAACGCTTTACGACATTTCATGAGATGCTTTTAAATTACATTTCTACTTTTTAATCAAACAAGTTCGATCAAATTACAAAAAAAAATCACTTTTTAACTAACATTCATTATTAATTTCTTTAAAACCCTTAGCTTTTAATTTCAAATATTCTCTACTTTTAGTATCAACTTCCCTAAATCAAAGTTACTTTTTGGATGAGAAGCAGTGTAATAACCCCGTATGTATATGGTATTATCCCTTAAATAATCCAACTAGCCAAAATGTTTCACGTGCTCTGTCTCGATTAGCTAAATTTCCTTTCCCCGTTGGGCCAAAACCCACGTGCCAAACACAAGTATTTAAACTAAAAATAATTAATTAATTGAATTTTATGTCTATAAGTGCTACTCTATAATTAGAATTGCATTAACGGATAGACCCATTCAGAATATTAAAGCTGTTAGGTTCAATTTCAAAGACATATGTTTGGGCTACTGCAAGAAGAGCTCTCTAGAGAACAGAGCTCCAAACCCAAATAAAATAATATTGAGCTACACCGACCAAACAAATCATGTGACAGTTCATGTTAGCCACTCAGTGATTCATGTGCTATAATACGCCTTCAGGCGATGGCAGTCCCCAGACTCACTGAACATCTCACGTTCTCTTTCTTGATCTTTTCTTATAGAAAAAAAGTCATATACTTAACTAATATTCCGAACAAGAGATGAATGAAAAATCGAAATAAAGAATCAAAGTGAGGTGTGACATTTTAGATCTTCTCTTTCGGTAACTATATTTTATTTTATATTTCTCATTTTAAATATAAGTTAAGTGTATCAAATCGTTTTGTTACCAAATATAATAGTGTCAATATCTTATAGTTGTGAGTCATTTGTTCAATAAAATAGAAAATGAAATACCAATTAGGATGGAGAATCAAAGCATGGCATGAGAAAAGAGAAGATGAAGAGCAATGAAAGATGGGTGCATAGTTTGAGAGATTAATTTTAAATACAATAAGAAAAATGCT
>JACFYI010000152.1:164786-176277 GCA_014898755.1 Handroanthus guayacan | reverse complement strand
ATCAAATATGTTAAGGGCCATATCCTATGGTATCAAAAGTGATTTTTTCCCATAGAATAATTAACATAAATTTTAGATATATTAAAATATAATGCATACTTAATTTGCGTGTATTTAATAATTAGAATATAATCAATATATTTAATATAAATATATAAGTAATTTAATATGAACAAATAAATTAGTGAGTTAATGATTTTTTTATTACATTATGAATGATTATTAAAATAAATAGATATTACAAGATTCTTTACCATAAGGCATGATAACATATCACCAAGAAAATTACTTTTGACCATTACACTTTATACCTAGTATAGATCTTTCTAATTGGGCCTAAACAATACAGCTGAATTTCCGCATATGGATGAAGCCCATAGAAGCAATTGAGCAACGCGGCTCTTATTACCAGATAATCGAAAATGGGTCACATGAAGCGGGTCCGGGTTTCAGCTTCTATTTCCTCTCACTCACTGTCTCACACACACGCACCCCAAAAAACCCTTTTCCCATTTCTTGTTTCATGTCTTATCTTCTCACTCACTCGGTTTCTCTCTCCTTTCGAATTTCCTCTTCCCATTCCACTTCAATTACTGAATTTATACATACACCTATACATATTCTTCCATACTGCTGCAAAATGGCGGTACCTTTGGGCGCCTTAACGAGTTTCTTTGCAGGTGAAACGGCGTCGTTCGTGAAGCCCTCTTCCGTAGCCGTCAAGCTTGTTCCCACCAACATACGCCCTATGCGCACTATGACGATCGTGGCGGCTTCGAAGCCGGCTACGGAGACGAAGAAGCGGGAGCCGAGGGGAATAATGAAGCCGCGCCGTGTGTCGCCGGAAATGCAGGCGTTTCTTGGTGGCGTTTCGGAGATTCCCCGTACTGAAGCACTTAAACTGATTTGGGCTCACATTAAAGCAAACAATCTTCAGGTATATGTATTTGGAAACCCTTTGTGTTATGAAACACTAGTTTGTTCGTATTCGTGCTACTGTGTAGTTATTTTCCTCCCAAAGTTTTCGTATGCGCAACATTTGACTCTATGTAACATAATTGGATATGATGAACGTTTTTATATCTTCTGGATGTTGGGTATGTATTGTTCAATTTTGATGTTAAAAAGTGAAATATTGGGTTCTGGTTACTGTGCTAGCTTGTTGTTATTTGTGTTTTTACAAGAGTTTTATCAATTGATTTTTTTCAACTTATATCTATAATAGATGATGAGAATGAAGTATGCACTTGTGGAATCAAACTAGAATTATAGCTTAGTATTTGATTTGAATATTAGGCATAAATGCTGCTCTTGATATTGAGATTGAATTGTTGTTATTGATGAAGGGAGAGTTCTTTACTTGAGTCTGGATTTGAAATACTTTTTGCCTTTTGATTTCTAGATTTACATATGAATCTGTCGTGCACCATGTTTAGCAAATTGTATTTTTATTTCATTATTCACCAAAGTAAGTTATGTGATGCAATGATTACGTATTGGATGCTCGTGGTACTGGGAATGGCTTTGTTCGGTACTTATATTGTAGTGGGCTTGTTTACTATTCATTGCTTGTTGTTTCATCTGCGTTATATTATATGCAATTAACCATAAGTTTGACTTGAACAAATTAGTATATTTCAAGTACCTTAACTGAAAGCATGCACTATGAATCTTTATCTTTAGTGCATTGCTGTTTGCATTTGGTTAAAATATTATTGATGCTGCCGTGGGTGTTATCTTCCAATATTGAATATCATAGTTTTTAAATGTGAAAGGCAATGTGAGGGGATAAAGCCTCCATTGCTAGAGGCAAAAGGCAAGGCGAGAGGCGCTCGCCTTCTTGAAGTGAGGCGAGAACATCAGACTGCAACTCAATATGTCCTTCATTATCTTCCAATATTTTTGTTTCATTATATTCCTGCTCGTGTAAAATAGTCTAGAACTCACTTGGTATTTCTCTTCATTTCAGGATCCTGCAGACAAAAAGGTCATCATCTGTGATGAGAAACTCAAGAAAATATTTGGAGGAAGGGATCGTGTTGGCTTCCTTGAGATTGCTGGTTTGATCAGTCCTCACTTTCTTAAGTGAGAAAGCAAACGGGTAAAGGGATTTTGGTGGCTCTGCATCTTGAATGGAAAGCACTCTCTTTGTAAATGAAGTTTATTTCGGTTGATGTCATTATCACTCTTTAGGAAACACTAGCGAACACAAACTGCACTTTCCTCTATAGATCAGATTTGAAGCTCATCTCCAAGAGGATCACTCATGAGTAGTAATTTTGCCTTTTAATCCTCTTGTGGACCTTAAAATGTTCAGTATGCTTGTAGTAATTGCAAATATCTGCATTCTTACTCTTATCTGTAGTCTCTGTTGACCTGATAATGCAACCAGTTAAATGTTTCCTGTCGTCTTGCATATTTTGTAAGATTGAGACCGTTGGGCTGAGGTTTGGAGTAATGGGTTCTATGTGCTATGCCCTTGCGAAAAATTGCAGGTGTTTCCTCAGGAAGAAAAATTTATGGTAACTTTGCTGATGATCACTCCGTTTAACTGTTGCAAAACAGTATGAATGGTTTTCCATGTCAAAGATTTTATACTTCATGTTTTATCTCCTATGCTATTGCACGAATGCATACCACATGTACCGCATAGGGCAACTGAGTGGTTGTAGGACATGTTTTTTATACTTGGCATTTATTTATGACGTAGAATAGGAGATGAAACACTGTTATGGAATAGTTCTTATTGACTTTATAATGCTGTCTAGTTAAATGATCCGTCTGTGTAAGATTGAGATTGTTGGCTGCGGTTCAGAGTAATTGGATTCTATTTGCTATGCCCTTGTGAAAAACTGCAGGTGTTTCTACAGGACAAAGTTATGGTAACTTTGCTGATGAGATTACTCTGTTTAAGGTATAGACTATTGCCCAACAAGATGAATGGTTTTTGTGTCAGATTTTCTTTTGGGCTTATGCTGTGCTGATTTAGGAAAGATATTATTTTCTATTCTTTTTATTGCATTTGGTCATCCATATCGTAATTTAAGAGTAATTTTATTTTATTTTATTTTGTGGGATAGCTAGAGTGTATTTCTGACCCCCTTAAAGGAGGGAAGTCAGGGCCACTAAATCCGAAGGATAGTGGCGTGTTCTTATTTAAGAGTTACATTTAATTGAAATGTTGGCCCTATCTTGCCTCATTCATTTGCAGCTTTTATATAATAGCAAATCGAACTTTTGTTGCTAAGAGCGCTTTTGGCATTGTTTCTCTTTTAAAAAGAAGTCATTTTCATTTAGAGAAGTTGAAAAATTGGTGGATTGATAGTAATAATGAGTAGCAAAAGTTGAAAGTATTTCGAACTGAAAGTAAAAACATGTTAAGAAGTTAATGGAGAGTGTCAAAGAAGTAACTTTTTTACCATTATATCAAACTTGTGTGGTGGAAAAGTGGAAGTAGATGTTCTTTTAGATTTTGGGGTGATGTTTGCTTATTTTTGGTTATGTTATCAACTGCCCTTAAAATTATCTTCTTGCAATTAGAAGTTAAAAGTTGCTGTTAAAAACAATGTCAAACGCCCTTTGAATGTAGCCCCAGGTAGAGGGTTTTCTTATGAGAAATATCTGTAGCAACCGTCGAATGAAATGACTTGCTTGTGTGTTCATTATAACCGAGTTCAATACCTTCTGGTTTAATAACATTTGAATTAAGGAGACCTGACTGATAAAAAACAATTACATGAACTCAAAGTACAAAATTTTTTCAGTGTACTTTTTGTTTTGCTTATCTAAAATTTGTTTCCTGCTCACTTAATAAAGTCAAATATATATGATTTTTAATTTAATAAAACATTTAAATGAAATCCATACCTTTTCATAAAGTGTGAATCTTTATAGGTATATTTTTAAAAATCAAATATTCTAATAACAGTTGCCAATCCACTAATTTTTTATTTATATCATACATTAATTGTATATTCTTTTTTTTTTAGATTTATATATTTAATTATTAAATATAATAGTGTGAATTATATTTTATTTATTTTATATGCATGTATTGAGTGTGTACTAATAATTAATTTGGATAATTAGTGATTTATTGAATCCTTTCTTTTTTTTTTTTTTTTTAATAATTTTGTAATTATTTATCAAAAAAAAAAAGGAATCCTTTCTTTTGGATACTCCTTAACGTACGACAGATTAGATGGCTGCTCAACAATTTGTCAAGTGCATGCCCACAAAGAAACTCCTAAAAACGTGATTCATGTGTGGCATCTGGATATCGACAAAGACTACTTAACGTTATTATCCATCAACTTTACTTAAAAAAATGTTACAATATAATTCCAAATTTTTTCCAGCTGTAATTACAAAGACTTATATAATATTGTATTGACTATCATATATGCAACAATTAAAGAACGGGTAAATTATATTTCATTCTTTTATGAAAGATAAAGTGGGCAGAAAATTTCACGTGAAGGGCACCAAAACTGCTTTATATATATATATTTCTGAGAATGAATATCATTCTACAAAAAGGACGTTCTATGCATATTTTTTAAAACGATAGGTTAGCATAATGCCTACATTTCTAAAGGGGGTTTTCGATCCATTGAATCTTTTTTTTCTTTTTCTTTTTCTTTTTTTTTAACATAAAGAGTCATCAATATATTTTAAAGATAAAAACATGAACTAAGTACAAATAAATTCTTTAAATTATCAATTATATACAAAAGTTCACATGGTATCGATGGAAATCGAATTCGGACTTCTCTTATGATAAGGAAGAGACAATTTCATTTTATCCGGAGAACGATCCATCTAATCTTTCATAGGAGTTACAATGCAATTTACCCTTTAGTTAACCAATTCATTTTTCTATCTTCCCCGTTTTAACCACCAACAAAAATTATCCTGATGCTCTATATATAGCTGTCCAATTTCCTCTCAACCCAGGCAGCAAGATCCCTTCACACTCTCAATTTTTCACACGCACTCATACAATCTCTCAAGCTGAAAATGAGCTGGTGGTGGGCTGGAGCAATCGGCGCTGCAAAGGTTAGCCCGTATTTATATACATCGATGCCATTTCTACATTTAAATCTCTGTATTTATGGTAAAAAATTAGTTTGTAGTGCCCAAATGTTTTGCATAATTTGATCCATAGTTAGTTTTGAAAACAGAAACAATTGGGAGAAGATGAGGCACCCCGAAAGCACGAGAGCGTAGCTCTGATAATCGGCGTAACTGGAATCGTCGGCAACAGTCTGGCGGAGATTCTGCCGCTAGCCGACACTCCCGGCGGTCCGTGGAAGGTCTACGGCGTCGCCCGCCGCCCGCGACCCTCCTGGAATGATGACAATCCGATCCACTACATCAGATGCGATGTATCCGACCCGGTTGACGCCCGGGTCAAGCTTTCATCTCTCACTGATATCACCCACGTGTTTTACGTCACCTGGGTTAACAAACCCACTGAGGCGGAAAACTGCGAGGCCAATGGGAAAATGCTTAAAAATGTGCTTGATGCTGTAATTCCTAATTGCCCCAATTTGAGGCATATTTGTATGCAAACTGGGGGAAAGCACTATATTGGGCCATTTGAATCGTATGGAAAGATAGAAACACATGATCCTCCGTATACAGAAGATTTGCCTAGATTGAATTACATAAATTTTTATTACACTCTTGAGGATATTTTGTTTGAGGAGGTAAAGAAGAAGGAGGGTTTGACTTGGTCGGTGCATCGTCCCGGGAATATATTCGGGTTCTCACCGTATAGCATGATGAATTTGGTGGGGACCCTTTGTGTTTACGCGGCTATTTGTAAGCATGAGGGCAAAATTTTGAGGTTTCCGGGTTGTAAGGCCGCATGGGAAGGGTACTCAGATTGTTCTGACGCAGATTTGATAGCCGAGCATCAGATATGGGCGGCAGTGGATCCGTATGCAAAGAACGAAGCATTTAATGTGAGCAATGGGGATGTGTTTAAATGGAAGCAATTTTGGAAGGTGTTGGCTGAGCAATTTGGGGTCGAATGTGGGGAGTATAAAGAGGGGGAGAAGTATACATTGGAAGAGATGATGAAGGATAAAGGGCCCGTTTGGGATGACATTGTTAGGGAGAATAAGTTGGTTCCAACTAAATTGGAGGATGTTGGGAATTGGTGGTTTGGTGATGTTATACTTGGGAATGAGGGTTTATTGGTTACTATGAACAAGAGTAAGGAGCATGGGTTTTTGGGGTTTAGAAACTCCAAGAATTCTTTTGTTTCTTGGATTGATAAGGTGAGAGCTCACAAGATTGTTCCTTAATTTGATGGTGTTTTTGGTAATCTTGGTGCAGTAGCATGTATATCTTCTTGGGTTTTGATGTCAGTTTTTGTGGGATTGATGGAGTTTTTGGCATCTTTTTGCTAAGTAATGTTTGTGGAAGAGAACTAAAGAAGCAAGAGCATTTAGAATGATGCTTTTTCTTTTTTGAATCTTTTATGTTGTGGCTTGTAGTGGAGTTATGACTACGAATCTAGCTAATAAAGTTATTGAGAGTTGAGACAGATGTTCACTTCAGTTGCATTTGCACTTGAGGGAGGGTTTGCCACTCTGTATCTTTGATTCCAGTTCATTTGCCACCCTGTATCTTTGATTTCTAGTTCATGCTTCATCCCGTGTTCCATTTCATCCCCTAAAGTTCAAAATTCTATGTTTCAACAAGGAAATACTTAATATACTTGAGAGATATTAATAGGACGGAATAGAATACGAAACACTGTTTTGGTATGGAGGATTATAACTAAGCATTTATAATAATTGTAAGTAGTAGTTTCTACGTTTAGTGATCTAAACTTGAGCAGAAAAAGGAAAAAAAAAAATCTAAAATCAAAGCAAACATTGTTCTAACTTTCACTATAAGTAACTTTTCTATACAACTTTTCAATTCAAGAGTGAAAGCCCTTGAAGAAAACTAATTGTAATAAACGAAGGATCGCTCAACTCATCGATTGCAAGCTTGAATCAGATGACACATACCGACTGCTTCATTAGCATTGAAACATCTCCAAGACGACGTGTTTAGAGCTTGGATAGTAGCAAGGCCAGTTCCTCATCGGAAACCTTAGCATCGACGCATGTCCCGGTCGAGGCTGCAAGTCTTGCAGCTAGTTGATGCTTACACTGAAATGTGAAAAAATTAATAGGCAATTTTAGCATTAAATTTTGAAGCAAAATATACAAGAATGTGATAAGAGAAAGGAACTGAAACTCACACAAAGTTGTTCCCCTCTATTTACAATGTCATAGAAGAATGAATAACAAGCACAATAGTGTTCTGCAAAGCATAGATATTCCTCTTTTCTCCGTGATTCTCCTGTAACCTGAAGACAACAGAATTTACTCAAAATCCAAAGCTCTATATTTACAGTCACCACTTATTTTTATTGGAAAAATACCTTGAATATAACTCTGTTCAAAAGTTAGCTCAACAGTTTATGGTAATTATTCATTAGCTGAACTAATAATAGGGTGTAATGATAATTATCAAAATTTCAAGGAATATTTTTGTAATTATGTCGAACATCTGGGATGTTGAGATAATTATTCCTAAAATTAAACATGCATATTTGTAGTAGAAATGGCATTGTGTCCATTTCTCATAATACCGTTGTTGTTTAATTCATATTATTAGAAACGGACTATCACATTGCCCGACCAACTGTAGCTTCTACAATTATATATAGTGATATAATTACCTCTACGCACTCTAAGGATTGGTATAATTATCTAAATACCCATATGGTTTGGATAATTACCATTCACCCCTGCCTGTTAGTTTAACTCATACATAATTACAAGTATACCCCTAAAAATTATGTATAATTACAATTACATCCTCTTGTTTAGGAGATCTACTTGTAATGTTTTAAAATTTTCAAAGGGATGTAATGGTAATTAACCAAGTCTCCGGAGGCATTTTGATAATTATGCCAAGCCTCGGGGTTGTAGAGGTAATTATCCCTTATATATGCATTGTAATTATAATTAAAATTATAGGCTATTACAAATACTAATTGATTTAATATCTCTAATAAAAATTGTATCTCACTCTTAAAAAAAAAAAAAAGAAGAAGGAGAAGAAAGAAAAAAATCTTCTAGCGAATCGGAACATACACACACATCCTTAACATGTCCCTTACAATTATTATGTTTCCCAAACCCACTATTTCTCCAGAGCAAATCCAAAATTATTTTCTGGGGTCTAATTTTCAGGTTTTGAGGATGAAAGAAATGTACATTTCTTTACCTTTATAAATTAAAAACTATCGGAAAAATGAAAGGAAAGAAAGCTGATCTAAAAAACCAAATGTTAAAGAGGGTGATTGTCAATAGTCCATAATTAGAGGAGGTCGATGCAATTTTTCTCCTTGCGATGTGCAGAACAAAGGAAGAAAAAGAAAAAGGAAAAGAAAGAGGAAAAAACCTGAAAAATGGAACGCCCACTGGGCTCACCAGAAATCCTCTTGACGCCCCTTTGATCAACTATTCTCGTCGCCCTCTCGAAATTTTTCCCAAACATAAAATGCAATCTATAACCAAAAAAGCATATTATGGAGCAAAAATCGCCAGCCCATAAACAGAAGTAATTATGTTGATTGTTAAAAAAAATAAATATATATATATATGCGCAGCAATACTCACATGGAGAGCTGTTCCTCAGTCACTGTTGGGGAAAAAAATCGATAAGATAGACAGAGGAAATATCAATAGAAGAAGGGGGGAGAATTGAAGAAGAAAGAATGTGAAATATTAAAATAGAACCTGATTGAGTCGACTCAATAGCTTGCCAAACTGATTCCGCTACTAATTTAGAAGTGCTCATCACAGACCCAGTTGGGGCTTCGCAAAGAAAAATTTGGGAAAGTGCTGCGAGAAGAAGGACAATGCCGAATGAAGACGATTTTTCCTTTTCTTTTTTTCTTTTCTTTTCTTTTTTTTTTCTTCTTTTAAAAAAAATAGGATGAAGAAGATTGGGCTCGCAAATTGTGTTTTGTTTTTGGATCAATCACCTTCTCAAGTAACAAAAAAAATAATTTATTAGGTCAATTATTTGAATTTGAATCTTACTTGAAACACCCCTCGTCTTATTTTATCTTTGTGATGTTTAAATAGAGAAATAATATTCCATTTTTTTATTCTGGGGAAAAATGTAAGATAATAAGGGAAAAAGGGGGCTTGTGGCTTGCGAGTCTTTGAAAATGACTTGAACTGCATTTGGAATTTCGAGCTTAAGCTAAGTTAAACTCGATTCAAATTCGATTCTAATTTATTTTGTTGAATAGCTTGCAAGCCAACTTGCAAATTTTTATATGTTTCTATCTTTATATAATTTGTAATTAATTTATCTACTATACTTTTATATGGTTTATAGTTTATTCTCTATTTTGATATAAGAAAATGCAAAAACTATTTAAATTAAATTTGAATTAGTGATCAGGTTTTGAATTTCGAACTCAAACATATTGATTTGAACTAAAATTCAAATTTTATTTCGAGTTGAGCTCGAATTAGATTTTGGTTGGTTCTCGTTTCCGAACTTGAGCCAAGCTCAAGCTTGATTTTTTTTTCTTAAAAGATCTTGATATTCAATTTGATTCGAAAAAAAAAAGGTTGATTGGACCTCTAGATGATATAGTTTTGGATTAATGTTAACGATAAACCTAATTATTCATAAAGTTTAAGTAACATATTTATTTATTTTTTATTTCGAAGTTCCAATTAGAAGATATTAATTTAATATATTTTTGGCATGCGTCATTTTTGTTTGAGCATAGGTAAGTTAAAATGCTTGTTATTGATGATTACTCAGGAGCTAGTGTGATCTATCATCTCTATCATATTTTATTTTTATTTTCAATCTTGAAAACTTCATTATTTTTAAAATAGGTAAATTATTCAAATAAACTTTAGGTATTTCTTTTCTATTTATACCATCATCGAAAGCCGAAACTCAATCAATTTATTCATTATCTATTTCATATTGTTTCGTACAAAAGTAGCCTACTGTTGAGAAGAGCTCTAAGGCAAAAAATAAAAAATGAAAAATTCTTATATTAATATAATATTTTTTTTTTTATTTTTTCTTGCTGAATTAATCCAAATGACCTCATTTTTATATGAGAAAAGTTTTGAGTTCACATTCTATTATCCCAAAATTTCATCTCATTGTCAGGTAATTAAAAAAAAAAATAAAAAGAAAAGAAAGAAAAGAAGTAATATTTGTTATTAAACCAACAACTATATATAAGACTTAGTGCACTTTGACCCCAAAAAAATTTCAGATTTTGCACCATTCCGCCTAAAATATTCAATATATATAATCGTACCTTTCCAAAATAGTAATTAGCATTGCACATGACCCCCCAGTCAGCTATTCAGTGGGGATAATTTGCAATACTCATTACTATTTTGGGGGTACGAATGTATATTGAACATTTTAGGAAAAAAAAAACTGCTTGTGATTTTCTGGGGAATAAAGTGCAATAAGTCCAATTAAATAACTAAAATTTAATTTACCTTATACAAAATCATGCTTGCGAACAAAATGGGCAGTTTTTGAGTAACTAAAATGACACTTTATAATCCAAGTAAATTCCAATGGGGACAATTATTTCATTATTTCATCACTCTTAACTACTAGAAAATTGACCCCACCAACTTGTAGCTAACCAGGAAAAATTATTATTATTATTGATAATATTCCATATTATTTATAATATAAGATAGATTAGAATATTAATTAGGATAATGCTGCATTGGAATATCAGGATCTGGTTTATGATCTTCTACTCCATCAATGCTCCTCAACCAGAATGTACAATCAAACAAAGCAGCGTCCCTTGGTACATCCTCCATCACCCACTCTTGAGTACCCGCCGGAAAATATATTCCGGTGCGGGGGTGGGGCATCCACTCCGGCTGCCGCCGATCCTCCACTGCCGGACCCTTTGTGTCTTTCCGGTGGCTTGGTGTTGCCAATTTGCTCATGCAACGTCCAACTCCCACTCCTTGCCTATGCACACATAATTAATTAATTAATTAATTAATTTTCAAGTTTGGCTTTTTTTTTTTCCTTCCCCCGAGATATTCAAGATTAGAGTTAATTATACAATTTATACACACATGTTAGAAAAATTATAGTGGTTCAAATCCTTTGTTACGCTCATTTTTCATCTTCTGTTTCATAATTCATGTGTATGCTATAAGTATTTAATCATTTTCTTTATAGACACTTTGATGAAAATCATGTGTAATTGACTTGCGTTTATAATGTATAATAGAAATGACATATGAAGTGAAACAAAACTCAAAATGGAATTATGGGGAGATTGAGTTGCAACAACTTTTCCAATTTGATGCTAGATCTATTTCAAAAGATGTTTCCTATTATATATATTCAATTGCATATATATAACAGAGTAATTGGCCGGGGGGGGGGG
>JACFYI010000152.1:147235-158935 GCA_014898755.1 Handroanthus guayacan | reverse complement strand
GCAAACTGAGACGATTTTTTCTTTAGGTTGCAAAGTGCAAAAATGCGTATAGTTTAGGTTGCTTAGTGAAATTATCCCTATATTTTAACTTAAAGTAAATTTAATTAATTACAACAATTTATTAAATTAAAATTTTTGAGTTAGATTTTGAATTCAAGCTTGTAGGATCATTTGAAACTTTGGTCCTGATCAAATCGAGTTGAGTCAAATTCAAGTTTTCCTCGAGTCAAACTTGATTTCAGAATAAATAAATAAATAAATAAAAACAAAAAAAGATTCGTCGAGCTTGAGCTTAATATTTCTTTTGAGCTTGAGTGCGAAAATTTCTTCAAGGCTCAATTGGACTCAGCTTAATTCCACCCCTAACAAAAAGGGGTGTGTACGAATTAGAAAGCCTCTGAGAAAGACCAATAATGTTAGACTAACATATGTTTTTTGGTTTTGCTTGTAATATGTCAATCAATATGTTAAATTAGATGGTCCAATCATTGCCTGCACTGAGTGTTATTGTAATTTTTCGAACCACATTGAAAATTCTATGATTACGCCAAATCCTCTTCTCATGTCCTGACTCCTGAATATAACTCCAGTTTCTAATGAATCCCACTCTCTGATACATTCTCAGGTGAAAATGGTTATGAGATAGTCGCTAGGCTAAAACGCGATTTGATCCCAACTTTGATTAGCGGCATTATGTATTGGCCGTTATGCGATTTTATAACATTCAAATTCATCCCCCTTCATTTACAGGTGAGCTTCTACATATTGTTCATTTCATATAAATTCTGTTCAAAGATAGATAAACTAATGGTTTCTCGTTCTTATAAATTTGGCAGCCCCTCGTCAGCAATTCGTTTTCGTATTTATGGACAGTTTACTTGACCTATATGGCAACCTTAGAGAAAGCTAGTGCAAGTTGAGATTGATTATGTAGCAAAAGCAGAAGCTACAAGGCTTAGCTTTTTTCACAGCTTAAGTAGAAGTTATTTTCTTGATTTCAAGATTGTTGGTAGAAACTATTGGAGGAGATTATGTGGTTGGTGGTTTCTGTTAGTAAGTGGCAATAATTCTTTGTTTTTACATGTATTGGTTTAGTTTATTGATACTAGGTTAACTTAGGGCTGTCCAATAGGTCAGATTTGGATTAAAGAGGTCGGATTTGGATCAAAACAATGCTATTTAGACTCAAACCCAATAAACAATGTGTAATTCTAAATCCAATCAAGTAAGGTATAAGATTTATGTCTTTTGAATTTATATCCAAGTTTGGTGAATATTCGAATTTGATTAAAAAAAATTTCGACCCAATTACATTTATATTTTTATTTTAAGCCGTCTATAATATGTGGCTTTTAGAAAATAAATTGCATGTGCCAAAAGTTAAAAGTTTTGGTTATAAATGTTCATTTAACATTAGTTGTTTGGTCTATCTTAAGAATACCAATATAATTATTACACTTGATATTCTTGTTGATTGGTATCCCTCTTGCATGTTTTTGAGCATTTTTTTAAGTTCAAGTTCCATTCCAATGACAAAAGTGTGGATATTATGCCAATATAATATATTATTTGATTTAATTTAAAATTTGTTATTAATATCACATTAGTAAGAAAATAGAAAATTATTGACATTTGGATTTGGGTTTTTGACAAATTAGATTGCTTAATTCTGTATCTAATCTAATCCATCATTAAAAACGAATTATACCTATTGAACATTTTGATTGATTAAAAATTCTATAATTCCGCTTGAATTCAAGTCAAATTCCGATTAAAATCGGCTCCATTGACGGCCCTACTAACTGCTTCTCGCCCCTGTTCTCTGCATATTCAGTCTTAGCTTACAATATTTCAACAATTTAACTAAACATTTCTCCAAATTTTGAATTTTGTAAATGATTTTTGTTGTTAGTTAGAAAAATTATTGAAATTAACTTGGTGAAAAGCTGATTGATGATTCTTGTGCTGGATTCTCCGGTTTGTTCTGTGGCTCATACTGAAGAGAAATCGCTTTGAAACATATAGAATTCCATCTTCTAGCTTCACCGGTGTTGGAAGAAATTTAGGTATAGCAAAGATTCACTCAAGTAGAACTTCTTTTGATACTTAAGTTGGTAGAGATCGAAAATAAGGATAAGGTTTTGGATTAATTTAGAGAGGGAGAGGATAAGGGGTACCCGCTGTATCCGGGTATCCAAATGCTCCCAAATATAGATAGTCGGAGCACAAAACAGAGCAGGTCAGGTCAGGTACCCGACATACTGACCAGTGCGTCCACCCCGAGTCGGAGAGTAAATAAGTTGGCTGCAATATTAATATTCAGAATTTCTTAAAATGCATTACTAGTTGGCTATTTGCATATTTATAGTATTTGCGTGACATGATCCAATGGCGACATGGCGCAACACCATTGCCGTGTAGGGTCCATGAGATGGGTCGCAGACCCGGTATCTAATTTTAAGAACAGAGCGGTTTCGGACAATTTGGCTGCCCGCTGCCTACCATATCTGAAGGCTTAAAGCACAAGCCATAAAGAACAAGATTCTGACATCATCCTGTCTTAAGAAACCATACACAGGAAGGTATATTACATTTATTTCTTTCTTATTCTCAGAAGTAAAAATACAAACTTAACTACAGTAAATTCACTAAACTGGTTAAGGAAAGGAGACTAGAAGAACCAAGACAGCCATTACTTGTCTGAACATTGCTCTGCTCCCTGAGCAAGTCAAACTGGATGGTGGTTCAATCTTCATACACAGCGAAGGGTGGATTGACTAAGATGCTTCCACATGTAAAATTACATACCCAAAAACTTAAGCGTCCACGCTATTTTTTACTAGTCAGGCATAACCCGGTTCGACTCAATTTCAACCCACCTCCTGGACCATGTGATACGTACATATACATGGGTTAATCCCATGATACCACTTGGAACTCACAACATTAGACCATTGGACCATGTCACACGAATACTATAAATATCCGAATTACAATATTACAAAAGTGTGTAACAACAAAGATCCATATTTAATAGATTTATTATGAACGGCTTATCCATTTTCCAATTTCCACTGACTTAAGCATCAGAAAGTAAAGACTTTGACTTCCTTAGCCAATGGAACGGAGTCACTAGCTTAGAATTACATGGTAAAATGTCAGCCACAATCTACCCGCAGAAATAAAACTTATTAACATACCTGAAATCTTCTGCTGCTAAGTTCCCATGTATGAAAGCTGAAGCTAAAACAGTGCAACTTAATAACAAAGCAAACAATCTTTTTAGTATGCGCTGTCAAAATCTGACCAGCATAAGCTGCAAACTGGCAAAAACAAGATCTTTAGCCAAAATCCTGAAATGGTTCTTAAATTTACCTCTCAAGTTCTTGAGTGGTGGATATTCAGGAGCAACAATTACAAAGCAATATGAATACTAATATCAACATAAATTCAATAACCTTTTTTGCTTTTCTTGGACTAAAACATGTACTAGGAAACAATAGAATGCTTCTGTTCACCGACAAGTTTATTTCACAAAGCACATAACTTGAAAAATGATCTCAAATTCTAAAGAATGTGAGATGTTAAAACCGTATCGAATGTGTAAAATTGTTTCTTCCTAGCAATTAACACTTTTAGCATCTATTGGAAGCCATTACTGGTTCCTCCTGGTCTTCACGAATCACGACTTGTTTCCTATGGCATTTCTGACGGATACCACATGAAAAATGGCATGGAGCATTAAGTGTGGATATAGGAACTAATGCGGATTTTTTCATCCCACAAGTCAGTCCAGACCATGTAGTTTATCTCAAGGCATAATTGCAGAGCTTCTCAAGTTGTGTAGGCCAATCTGGCCCAAGCATAGAAGGATTCGACTCCATCGCAACACGAAAATCCAACATATTCGCATTAGTCGTCGGCCTTTCTGCATATCTTCCAGGTAATATTCCATTGCATCCCAATGTCATTTGTCCACTTGACTTTGCACGTAGGGCAGCAGCATTACCTAAAGCACCTTTGATTGCCCTCTTTAAATACGCATTCAAACTATTATTTAACACATTAGCGGCTTCCATCGAAATTCCAACTCCTTCTGATGCCAACGTCTTCTCCAAACGACTCCTTAAAGTTTTTGTATCAGGTAACTCCCCACTACTTTGACACGTCTCAACAAAACCGTTACTCGAAAAACAAGATTGAAGAGGTTTGCGAGCACTGCCCATGTTAAAAGAAACACCAACGGGGGCAGTAACACCACTCCACATCGGAATGCTTGGGACTTCAGCAAATTGTTCGACCTCTTCGCCGTCTTCGACTATTGCAACACCCATTGGAGGTCTACTAGAAAATGAACGCATTTCGGCTGTACTTTGTTCTTGCATTCTTGAAACTGTTTCTTCACACGTGATACTAGGGCTCTTACCCAATGGGCCAAGAGGGCTTGGGCGATCCCGAAACTTGCGATCCCTATAAACGGGAGACCTACATTTGCGTGGAGACTGAGGAAAAGCATCACCGTAAAGAGACTGCAGACAGTTCCTCTGGTAACCATTTGCAACTTTAACACCAAGTTCTCCAACTTTTTGAGGTTTCTGAGGCGGGATTTTAGCCTGACAAGCATTGTGGATAATAGATCGAATAAGCCGATTATGAAGAGAGATATTCTCTCTTCCAATCATTTGTATGCAGCTTTTGTCAAAGTCAGACTTGCTAAGCTTTGAAGCTAAAAATCCCTTTAGCTGATCAAAGTATTTCTCCGCTCTCTCATGCCCAATTCTTTGATAAATAAGATCTTTCAGCTCTAATGTGTCGATGCGAGTAAAATGATGGTTGGCCACCATTTTAGCTTAATCTGCTTAACATCCAAAAATCGAGATCGAAGTAAATACTCTAGTAAATAACATAGAAAGGAGTACACATCTCATCATGCAAAATTCCCCAACACCAACTATTATCTATAATTACCATTTAATATATATTCATAATCTACAGTTTAAAATACTAAAAGAAACAACAGCCAGATATGGATCAGCTCAATTAAAATTCTAAGAAAACAATAACAAGATTCAACTTTTATTCTTCGGGAATTAAATAATTAATACTAAAATCACAAATAAAAACTTAACTTTCATAATCAAAGTATCAAACAATTGGTAGACAACTTAAAACAAAATTCTTGCTCAACTTCAAAAAAATCAATGACAAAAAATTAAAAATTCAGAAATAACACAGTCATTACGCAATCAAACCCAAACCCCAATTGACATTAGGATCAAACCCCAAAACCCATAAACCAAACGCATTAAACTAGATAGAAGTCCAGAAATGCCCAAATAACAAACAATTCATCAATAACAATCACAACCCATTTCACGTTTCGATGAAAAACAAAAGCCCCAATAATTAAACTTAATTCTCAATGGAAATTAAAGTAGAAAGAGACGAAATTGACCTGGGTTTGAAGAGTAAGAGTAAACGAGGGTGGGGTTTATTTTGCCTCCCCGAATTGCGTGTTTGATCGATGCCTATGTGTTTATTTTCTGAGTTCTAAAATCTAAATTGAGAGACAGAACAAAGCCAAACACGAAAAACGTTGCCAAGCATAGCCCATTTTTACATCGTTTCACATTAGGTCACACGTGCGCCTTTTGTTGTACTGATTTGTGATGTTTTAGTTAAGGCCGTGTTTGGCTGCGCATTATTGTCACATGTTTAGCCAAGTTTGGACATGTTTTTGGTTGTCGAAGGTCGCCCCATGGCGCTAAGTATATTAAGACAAGAGTTGCGATTTTAGGCAAATATATTCTGGAAAGGTGGATAGCTTCCTAGAGAAAATCTAAGACTCAATTTCTTTCTTTTTCTTCTTTTATTAGATATTCAATTTTGATGTACTTTGTCAGAAAAATAAATTTGTGGGAACGTGTCAAATATTAATTTATCATTTTTTTTTCAGATTTTAACGAGTGACTAATTCAATAAAGTGTAAACCTAACTGACAATATTTATATATGAGGAATGTTTTAAAATATTAGCATTGTTGTAATATTACATTATCTTATCGTAAAAGTATATTTAACTAATTCAATAAAATATAAATAACAGTTGACAATATCTATAGATGACAGATGTCTTCAAATACTAATGTCGTTATAATATTACGATATCTTATCCTGAAAGTATATTTAACTAATTCAATAAAATATAAATAATAGCTGACAATATCTATAGATGACAAATGTCATAAAATACCGGCAATTTTATAATATTACGTTATCTTATCCTAAAAGTATAATTAATAATTATCATTATTACGAAAATCACTTCAGTCACATAGTGGTACTTTGTTTAGATAATGACTTGGATGTCCCTCCCCTTTCATGCGACATAAAATGATAAAAATTTCGATAGTTGAAAACTATGTTTAGATTAAGAAAATCAGTGAGAAGAAAACAACAGGGGAAAGACAAATGCAAAATAATTGAAGCACAAATTTGTTCCGTTTGAAGCATGAGGGGAAAAAACCTCTCAACGTCTTCTTTCCTAAAATTCTAGATCTGAATATAAGGTAAAAGTTAGTGAAACATACTAGTTATATAGGGAAATATTTTGTTGTTCAAATTCATTTGACAACTTTATCTCTTTCTCAATTCGCTAAAAATTTAAATATCATTGTTTATAATGGAAGTTCTCAAACACTTTCTGTTATTTTGAGTTCACGTGAGTATGAAATCTTTGAAAATGACATTAACTTTTGTTTGCTCATTATAGAATTAAATGCCAAAGAATTTTTATGGGAATACTCGAACATTATAGACTTAAAGATTAGTTATGAAAATTCTCGAACACTTTCTTTTGATTTCAGGTTCATATGAGTATGAACTCTATTGCGCACAGACATTTAAGTTGTTCATAAAAAACTTATTGACCAAACCTCACCGAATCTAGTTGCACGGGCCTGTGATCCTAGTGGGAGCAACATCCCTTGGCCGAATGTAATTTGTTCTGCATTCTAATCCTAGGTCGGGGTGGGTTCAAGGCCGCATGAGGTATTCAAATAAGTTCAAGGTTGATCCCTGGAAATAAAAAGGAGAGGAAAAAAAATAAAAAATAAAAAACTTATTGACCAAACCCAAATAAATCATCTTCGTCAATTGGTGTGTCCTAACCAAATATCTCCCGATCGAAGAGGTTATATGTTTCAACATGCATGCAAGAGCATAAAGGACTGAATATGTTTTTCACAGTCCAATTTTCTCATCTGCATCATGCATCCACCTTTATTTATTTATTTATTTTTTCTCAAGCATGCTTAATAAAATCTTTTAAGAAGAAAGAAATTAATACATGATGCACCCCTATCATTTATTTCTCACTTGAGAATGAAGACTACAACCGGATTAGTGATTACGCCACGAAATAAATGGGGGAAAAAAAAAAAAAGAAGAGCAATGCTACATCTCGTCTACTTGTAGTATTATTTTCCTCCCCCAATTTTCACGAGAATATAATTAAAAATAATTTACTGTTATGATATTTTCTAAGAGGGTGTTTGCAATATTTTGTTTAAAAAAATTTATAAGATCTTAAAATCTTATTTTGGGAATTTATTTGAAATCCCATCAACATTTTTCACATTTAATAAGCTTTTAAGCATCTTAAAAAAAATTGAAAAATACTTATAAATTCACCCAAACAGCAAACACCAAGCGTTGGTGCTCTGTCAGGATACTCCAAGGGCAAATGTACATGGTTTGGATTCTTTATTTTTACGAATATACGGTAGTATATTAAATATTTTCTTGTAAAATATTATAAACTATGTAACTGTGGGTGAAATACACTCAAAGACACGTATCATAGAAAGAAACCAAACAAAGAATGAAACACATATTGCATTAAAATTTAGAGGATCCAAAATGATTATATACAGCACTCAACCACCAGAAACATATGAAAACCAGGTCGTACACTCTATTTTATCTTCTACTTAGTCCATCATCCATCAAAAAGAAAGAAAAAGTCCATTGAACCCCAAAAAAGAACATAAAACTAGGCATCACTTGCCACTTGAAGCATCTGTTTCCTTGTCTACACTCTGCTGATGCTCGATCGTACGGAATGGTGGGGCGTTACCGAATTTCAAGATGTATGCAGTTTCATAAACAGGGCGCAATGGCTGTATCACTTGAGCATCAAGATAAGCGTCACAGGAGAAACACCACACAGAAAGATCACTGTTTTGAATAACAAAGAAGAGTGGAAGGTCAATCAGCATAAAGACGCAAACAAAACAAGAAATGACAAAAGATGTTGCCTGAAAACAAAAGGAAGAGAATCCCGGACGAACCTGTAACTCAGAGCCACGTTGTGATGTTGCTGTTGATAGTGCTCTAGCATGTGGCGGTTCACAAATCGGCTGCACAGAACGTCTTTGCAACATAAACATAGCCAGTTCTCATCCGGATGCTGGCACCTTCATAACATTGTCATAGTCAACCCAATTAGAAAAAGAGGGTAAATAAACATACAAAAATAACAACAGCATCTAGTGATATGATTCGACTCAACATTTTGCTCATTCAAGTTTCACTTTGTCGTAGCTCTATAATTTGGTATTAGGTTTATCGTTGGATGAACTCATTGCTGACTCCAAAGAGAAAAAGGATGGTAGGCACAGATAGGCCGTGAACATCCAACCATTGTGCCTCCTAGATTGATCTACTAATGACCAGTCATTAATGACATCCGTGTCAGCTCTATGTGAAAAGGGAAGAAATTTTGCTCTCAACTATAGGATGTCTTAGATACCATCAAAATATTCTTAATTCCGGACTGGGATTGCCATGTGAAGCTCAGAAAATTAACAAAAAAAGCGAACTTCTCAAATTCAATGATTCAAACAATGGACAACCTCAAGAACCACCGGACTTCTTCAGTCAAGCATTCCATGCAGATGCTAAAGTTAAAACTCCTGTTTTCATAGATGTCAAGCTAATCATATATTCATAAATTTTAGGAACTCCACATCAAAAACACAATTCTATGTAGAAAATGTTGTGATGGTTTAGCTTTTACTTGAGGTAAAAAGATTATATCATGGACCAAAAACTTAAAGGGTCATTCACAAGTGAACTAAACTATTACAGACCATGTGTATAAGTTCAAAATACATACAAGAGCCTAAGGGGTCATTTGCACTCCGACCCCAACCGATATGAATGGGCGTTCAGACCAGGAATATTCCTGGTATATTCCAATTATATTCCGGCAAATTTTCTGAACACACACATTTGCAAAGATTGAAGTGTTGAATGCTCGTTTGCAAGGGTTATGGATCAAAGTGCACATCCCCCGTAGGTTATGTGGTGTCTGCATTTACCTCCTAGTCTCCAAATAAACATTTTTAACTACAAAATCAGAGTTTCCGATTATGATAGCTACATCAACCTCCTACAAATTTGGCAATAAGCCTTAGGGTACCTCCACTGCCACTTTATGATTACAACAAGATACAAACTAGGGATTCAGGGGAAGAAAATTTCGAAGCATAAACCAATTTCATATGACAGTTATTCGTTATCACAAAATCATTTAATTGACTAACAGCAATTCAAGAATTTTCATAAACTCCAAAAGAAGAATTAGAAGGGGGGGTTTAGGGTTTAAGAAAGCAAACCTGTTGCAGGGTGTGCCGGGGGGTGGGATGTGTACGAGATCCGATGACAATGAATCCAAATGATCGCAGTGTGTTCGGGCCTCGACCCAGCCCGATTCGGACCCGTCCAAGAATAATTCATCGTCTCCTTCTCCAATCATTGGAAGAGAGGACGACGAAGAACCGTGTTGCGTCATTGATGGATCCGCCGTAAAACGCTAATTAGCACTTTTTCGATGGGTAGGTAAAGGGTGCTGGCTTCTGCGATGCGTAATTCACTAATACTGCAAGCGACCCTTCGATTGCCAAATTAATTGAGAGTAGTGGTAATTCAGAAAAATGATTTATTAAATTTTATAAAGATTTTCTTTTAGGTAATATTTTTACAGATATTACTAACGCCTTTTTCAGAACACTTTTTTATGGGGATATTATTGGATATGCCGGAAGAGTATTTTTATTTAATTAATTGGAATAGGGAATGTCGTCTTGAAAATGTGTATCTTTTTCTTTTTTTTTGGGGCTGGGGATCATCCCCAAACTAATTTGGGTATTCCCGCTGCCTCGAACCCACCCTCGATTTAAGGTTAGGATGCAGCACAAACTGTTTTCGGCCAAAGGACGTCGCTCTCGTTAGGGTTACAGACCCTCGCAATTAGAAAGTGCATTAATAACCTCCAGTTTGTCACCCTGATTCGTATTGAAGACAACCTTTGGACCAAAGCCGTTTTGATAGCTAACACAACGGCCTTGGCCTCAACTTCATTCGGTTGAAAAAGAACCATTCTATATCTTGACGGTTTACTAAATGCATTCTACCATTGAATTCTAAGTTATTACCATCAATTTAAACACCCCAAAATTACAGGGGTAGCCCCATCAAAGTTTATTTCAATAGTGTTTCTCGTCGATTGAGTCCATTCCACTGTTTGTACTTTTTTCTCAGCTCTACCACCAAGCTATCTTGCAATTTTAAAGTCCTCTAGAGATATTTTAGACTTCTATTATAGCATTAGCCTCAAGTTAATATTGGGAGAATATTTTGATATTTTGATTCATCCATATTTTCTCTTGCAATTACTGTGAGAGTGCAAATTGATATTGAGATATGATCGAACGTACACTCAGCAACCATAGCAAAGTACTAGATGTAAAATATAAAATAATGACCGGTAAGCTATAGAATGAATACCAATCAACATAAAAAGGTGATGTGCAAATAAACATTGAGCTCTTTTACCTCGAATGTGTTTTAGTTGAATTATTATAGGTTTCTAATGTAGAGATTAATAGTATCATTGAATTCCATTTGCAGCCCTGGTTAGGTTTTGCTACTTATATAATACATATGTGATCCATGACATAGTTTAGTATATTTATTTTGCCAAGTTTTGATAATAATGTTTGGATTGATTTCCAATGTTCTGAGAAAATGTTCTATAATGAGATTTGAAGAATGAATAGTGGTGTCACGTCAAATTTTGTATAATCATATTTTACATTAAATGTCTTGAAAATAAATTTATATTCGACTTTATTTTGGAAGAAAGTCAAATTTTACTATAAAGGTCTTTACAGGTAATTTTTTATTTGAATAATGGCGCTACATCCAATTTTATGTTAATATATGTTATTTTTATAATAGTGCAATAATTGAAACATATGTAATTTTACTAAATTAAATGATTAAAAATATAACTGTAGATATATATAGTTTTGATTGATAATTACAAGCGATAATAAATTTTTAATAATATTTTTTTAGTAAATAAATATTGGAGAAATATTAACTTTTGTTTTGAGAGAATGGAGAAAGTAAATAAAAAGAAGCATTGCAGCCACTGCTTACATCGGAAAATTTATTGACCATAGCTAAAAGTCAAAAATACCCTTAACCTAATTCTACACCACTCCCGAGTCCCAAGACAACATTAGGGTTTTCGTGTCCCATAGATATATAAATAGACCCTCTACAGTTTTCACAAAACCTCGAACTTCCTCTGCGACTTGGGCTTTTGCATACATTCATCGGCGGCTTTCCG
>JACFYI010000152.1:112592-139011 GCA_014898755.1 Handroanthus guayacan | reverse complement strand
GATTTATTCCCAATTTCCCGATAATAATTGTCAAGCACTCTCCATATTATATGATGATTTCAATATTTCATTCTATAATATCAATATATTTCAATTATAATTAGGGCTAGTCTAAGGCTAGATTCTTTGTCCTCTCATTCAATTCATATATTATAAATTAATATTAAATCAAAACAATTAACCTACATTAATTAAGTTCTGTTTTAGGTAATTTATAGGTTTAGCTGTCTCCCCTATTTATTTTAGGGCTCTTAGCAAGCAGGCTAATGGCATCAACCCTAGTTGCTAAAGAATCTATATGGCTTTTGTCCCATAAAACTCTTGTATTTTATTATATATTTTGCGTTTATTAAATTACAAGCTTCGTTATATTGTTAAAAAGTGTAAATATTTCACTATTTGATGCTATTTTCATTAAAAAAAAAAGTTTCATGAATGACATAAAAAAAAAGAAAAAAGAAAAAAAAACCCTAACTTTAATACTTAAATTGGATTATTTTTTATCGTGAAAACTTCTCATGTATGTACTCAAATTCAAGATAGAGCTAAAATGACAGTAATTCAACTTATTCGCAAGATAATTTATGATTGGTATAATAGCTATCGAAAGAATTAATACTTGAACATATTCCTACAAATATTTTTTGGATTAGCCCATTATTTACCTTACACCCCTCATTAATTTTTAGGGGCTATTTTTTTTCCCATGATAATTTTATTAGGAAAAACGTACCCTTTTGTGGTAATTTTATTGTATATATATATATATATATATTGTTTTCTCTTCGTCAATGTCTATAACGTTTAATTCTTTATACTTTTACTAGTTTTACATATACCTTATGTGTGCTTTTAGTAATTAAGATATAATTAAAACGTAGTATACATTATATTTATAAAATATGATGTATGCATTATACAATCAATGAATTATGACTCGTGGCAAGTGTCAATGATTATTATAGAGTAACGGCGTTACAAGAATATTATGTGAAAGCATAACAAAGAGCTTTGATACTTTGTAGTTCGTGTATAGTGTAGATGAATATATTTGTAATCCTTATACACTTACACGCTAAAAACTAAACAGAGTTAATTAATAATATATTTTGTTAAATCAAATTTGTATAACTAGATAACAACAAAAATCAATTAAAGTTTTAAATTAAAAATCTTTCTATAAGAAAATAAAATATGTCAAATCATTTAATTACTATTAAAAAATGACAAATAAAATGCAAAAATTCCACTAGTTTACAAGTCATATGTATGGACCGGTGAAATGTTTTATAATGGAGTTAAGACAAACCCATCAATCTCTAACGTAGGCCAAAAAAAAGATATAAAAATATTAACTACCCCTAATTAAAATAATAATTTCTTCACAACTTAATCATTAAAAAATCATCAAAAATTCACTAAACATCATTAAAAAATAATTAATGACTAAAGTTCTTGATTAAGGTTAGCGTAACGTCCCTCCAAAGTTTCACTAAACCCCAGAGCCACCCGCGGTCCCTGTGAATGTACCAAAAGCTCTGTGCACCCAAATCTCACCTCTCTCTTCTCTCTCTAGCTTCTCGCCGGATAATTCACATTTCTTTCTCCAGATTTATATAAATATATATCAATCTTGAGTTCATACACTGAAATCTTGGAAAAAACGCGTAATTTTTGATGACCCATTATGATTTTTTAACCGCGGGATTTCTGACCTTTTTCAGGTTCATACGTTTGTACCAAATGGGCCTTTGATTAAGTCGATTTTTCGCATTTTTCTGTGAAAATCACAATGTGAGAGTTGAATTTTTTAAGTTACTGTTCTTGATTCTGATAATGGTGGCTGCTGTTTCTGTAGCAGCTTCAACGACCGGCCCACAAAACCCCAAAACCGCCGCTTCTCAAGATGGGCATTCTAGAAGACCGCCATTGTTACCGTCGGAGAAGGATAATAGCAATGGGGTTTCGAGTAATCCTAGAAAACCCAAATCAAGAGTTGTCTCTTCAAGATACATGTCCCCTTCAACTTCCAGTTCTACTTCAAATTCATCTTCAGTTTCCTCATCTTCTTCTTCTTCCTTGTCTTCCAGAAGGTATCCTTCACCTTTAATTTCAAGAAACTCAACTCCGGTGTCAAATGCAGCTTCTTTAGGTCCTAAGAGGTCTGTCTCCGTCGACCGCCGGCGTCCGGAGACGGCGGCGGCGAGAGCTTTGGTACCTGATCTTGATTCCAAGAATGGTAATTGCTCTGAAGTTTCAGCTGCAACTAAGCTCTTAGTCACCTCTACCAGGAGTTTATCTGTTTCTTTTCAAGGGGAAGCTTTTTCGTTGCCCATTAGTAAGACTAAAGTGGCGCCTTCCTCACCTAATTTGAGTAGCGTGAGAAAAGGGACGCCGGAGAGGAGGAGGACTAGTACTCCATTGAGAGGGAAGGTTGATGGAGGTGGAGATCAGGTGGAGAATTCTAAGCCGTCCGATCAACATCGATGGCCGGCTAGGAACCGCTTGATTAATCCGTTGTCTAGGAGTTTGGATTGTAGTAGCAATGGTGGTGAGATAAGTAAGCTTGTTGGATCTAAGAATGCAATTCAAGAGCTGCAACAATCTATGATTGAAGAAAGAAGGCCTTCTCTTGCTGGAAGATTGAGTCTTGATTTGGGAAATTCGGTCAGTAATGAGTTATCCGTGCCGGCCGATCTCGCTGCGTCCGATTCAGACAGTGTTTCTTCCGGTAGTACTTCGGGAGTTCAAGAATGTGGCAGTGGGGCCACCAATGGTCAAAATGGAAGTCGTGGAATTGTTTTTTCGGCAAGGTTTTGGCAGGAAACCAATAGTCGAATGAGGAGATTGCAAGATCCAGGCTCGCCTCTATCATCGAGTCCTGGTTCAAAACTTATTGTGCCACCAAAATTGAAAAAATGTCCAAGTGATGGTCCGTTATCGTCCCTAAGAATGTTTACATCCCCTGTTCGTGGTGGCATTGGACCTGCGTCACCTAGCAAGGCTATGACGCCTGTGGGGCTGTCTCCTTCGCGAGGGCATAGTCCATCACGGATTAGAAATGCTGTTAGCACCATTAGTAACAATTTTGTTGAAACGCCTTCAGTCCTTAGTTTTGCTGTTGATGTCAAGAGGGGGAAAGTTGGGGAGAACCGGATTGTTGATGCACACTTGTTGAGACTTTTGTACAATCGACACTTGCAGTGGCGCTTTATAAATGCAAGAACTGAAGCAGTCTTGCTACTGCAGAAACACAGTGCAGAGGTGAGGTTTGTTTATCGGCGTTTGGAGGGAATTTTAATTAGCATAACATATTATGAGAAAGTGCATGGTCAGAGATGTAAATGAATGCATTTGAACTTAATCTTTTATTACATCATTTGATTTTACGAACTAATATAGTTACTAATATAATTTAGTCAATATAGGCTACGAAAATCTGTTCTGACCTGGATATATACATTGAAGGATGCAATACTTAGAAAAATAATGATGGATATTTTAGAACGTAGCTAATAATTCATACTCGGTCAACTTTCCGGACTTTCGTTGTGTGATTTGATATTAAAACTTTGTGCTAGCACAATAACTTTTTTTGCTTTGTGATCATCTTGTGCTATGATGATGTATGTGTTCATGTTCTGTATATAAATTTACTATTTGGCTGACCTATTACATTGTTATATCATTTTGCCTTATGAAATTTAATGAATTAAATCTTTGTTTGTACCAGAAAAATCTTTGGAATGCATGGATAACAATCTCAGATCTACGTGATACCGTCACCAAGAAAAGACACAGATTGCAGTTGCTGAGGCAAAAGTTGAAACTAGCATCCATTCTAAAAGGAGAAGTAAGTTTCTATTCATGGTTTCCCTTTTCGTGATATATTATTCTTTTAGAAGTCTTGGTGAAAAGTATTTCATTATAAGGGACTTTTACGATTTTATTTATTTTAGTAGAAACTATTTGGCATTGGAGTTTGAAACTTTGTAGTAGAAATTATCATTAAATATCTATACCATTTGGCATGTTTCATATGATCTTCCTCAAATGCCCTTGAATTAATGTCAATCCCTTTTGGTGTGTTTTCATATTATCTTCTAAAATACCCCGTCTAGACCTTGTGTTGCAACTTGTTTAGATAACAATAATTACCGTTTTATCAATCGGAATCCGGTATTACCACTTTATAGTTTCCCAATTATTCATGTACATACATAAATTGTGCTTGAATTATTAGATGCACGTGCATTGAGTGTGCATACACTTGTATAATATGATGACGTAGATCTTTTTCTACATAAATGTAATATGAACTGACATCAAGCATCAAGAGAATGGCATTTCCACATGGACTCTCTCTTTCTCTCTCTCTATATATATGTATATATATTCGTCAATTTGACAATTCGTCGTCTACATGACTGCACCGTTTTTGTTTGAATTCTGTTTTTTCGATTTTGTTTGCATGGATAAATGTTTGAATTCTCTTTATATATAGATGACTTTTTTAGAAGATTGGGCTTCTTTGGAAAAAGACCACTCGATTTCTTTGCTTGGAGCTATCGAAGCTTTAAAGGCTAGCACTCTCCGTCTTCCAGTTGGTGGGGGAGCAATTGTATGTACTGTGCATTCTTTTAAGTTAAATTAAAAAAAAAAAAAAGGAATTCTATATTTGTATTTTGAATAAATTTAACAAAAATTTCGATTTCGACAGGCCGATATCAAAAGCTTGAAGGATGCTATTGGTTCAGCTGTTGATGTTATGCATGTAATGGCATCCTCAATATGTTCCCTTCTCCCTACGGTAATTTCTTGCCCTCCAATTGTGTTTGTTTTTGTCGGTTTCAAAATATAGACAGCGCGTAAAATGGAGCTGCCATGGTTGGATTTTTCATTTATTTCATTTTTTTTGGGATGTGAATATGTTATGACATGTTTTTTGAGGTCATAAGATGTTTTGCCTGAAATAAGATTTTGGAGCTTATAAGATGCTAATAATGACAATTTTCTAATCAATATGGTTAAAAGTGGAACAATGTGTCAAGCTTTTAAGATGAACTTAGAAACTCCTTTTTTTCTAAAGAGCTTGTAAGATTCTAATATCCTACTTCAGACTTATAACCCCCTATTGAGAAAAAGGGGAAATTACCAAAAAGCCCTAAAGGTTTGGACTGCTTCGAGAAGACCCCTTGTATCTTTTGAAATTATAGATACCCTTTTTAAATTTGCCTCTATATCATAGATGTCATCAGCGGTTAGTCGTCGTTGCAGAAACTTTAACAGACATGTCTCAGTAGCAAATTGGTACTTATATTTTGAATTGAGTGCTAGTAATGCAAGAAGCAAAAGACGATTCCCGTCAACATAAACCTTCATGTGAAGTTTATCTATTTTGACAACTGGCCTATGCTGAACGTCGTCAATTTCCTTTCAGGTTGAGGAATTGAATTCTTTAGTAACAGGGCTTGCAAAAGTAACCGCAAAAGAGCAAGCTTTACTTGAACAATGCACTGATTTTATATCCTTGCTAGCAGCCATGCAGGTAGTTTCCCTTTCTCTCTCCCGAGCCCTGCACTTTGTTCGGTTTATGGATTTTGATGAGGAAAAGAAAAGTTAGGGAAATGAATATTTGTCAAAGGAATATGAAATTTCAAGTTCTGGTTCTTCAAAGAGACTCAGTAGGCTGAGGCAAACGGATTTTCCCCGACTACACTATATTTTCCTCATCAAAATCCTTGTGCCAAACATTGCGTTAAGGCATTTTTCACATCATTATTCACAGCAATTTCCTTCCTAATTTCATCGGACAGGTTCAAGAAAGTAGTGTGAGAACGCACATAATACAACATAACTACGTACCATCATCAGCTTGACACGACCCATAGAACTGATCCTCCTATAGATTCTAACACCATACAGAACCTTCCGGACCTAATGGAGACAGCGGTTCTGTAATAAGAAAACGCATTCATTGATTTCCCAATCGTGTTCTCCAGGTATCCAATTATTATAGGAAACGGTCTTTTTATCCTCACTAATTAGCTGTACACACGTACATCGTCTTCTTTTTTCTTCCACCACTCTCCCTTTCTCGGGGAGAATTGAAAAACCGATGTACATATGTAGTACGCTTATTTTATTGTGAGTAAGCTAGTTTCAGTTAATCCAAGTTCTATCCAAATATGCTATTATACACGAATGATCTCAAGAAGCAGCTTTTGTAGTCAAAGTTTTTAGTTCTAGGTACATCTGGGAATGAAGGCTGCATTTGGTTGGCTTAGGTTCTATAGTTGAAGTGTTCTCGTTTGGCATATGCTTGTAATTTTTGGATGTCGTTTATTCTCTCGTTCTTTCCCATTGCTTCTAGAAGAAAATGAGGGATTCGACGTCAAATTACCTCAAGTTTTGGTTTCTTGAGAAGATCCCTTGTATGAAGTTGATTGAATTTTTCTTCTTCTTTATTTTTTTTTTTTTACCCAAATAATAAATTTTGAACAGTTTGCTGCATGTGGAAGCAACTTTATGCTTCACAGAAAAGTAATATAGCAGCTTATCAGCTTATCTGAAAAGGAGATTTTCTTGGCTGGCAAACATAGTTAATTTAAAGCTTTTCAAGAAAGCTGCTACTGTTGATGTTTTAAAGATTATCTAGTTCTCTTCTATTAAATTTAAAAAAAATAAATAAATAAATATAGAATTATCTACCCAGATTCCTACTTGAGAACTGAAAAAAAATTTTAACTTAAGAAATTATATTAGAATGAAAATTTAGAACTGAATGTTCAATTCTGGGATGGTTCATTGAAGATGAAAAATGTATCATTAGATATGAAAAGTTCAGTCATATTGAGAATTCGTCTTCAAGAGGCTCATTCTTCCTAGTGCGAGAAACGAAGTGGAATCCATATATTAAGAGGGCTTCGACATTGGATAAACTAAGTGCAATTCATAAGTTACACAGTTCGACATTGTTTCTATCTTGGAAAAGAAGAGGTTTTAATTTAAAGAAGTTGAAAATTTAGTAATGGAAGTTGAGAGATTTTATTTGCAACTCAAAACATTATAATGAAATTAAAGTAACTATCATAAGTGATTTATTCATCTTAATATTTTAAATTATTGTTTTGTCCTCAACAACAACAATATAGCATTCTCAGAATGCAAAATCAGAAGGAGAATTTTAGCTTAAGTTTTCACGAGAAAGAAAAGCAGAAGTTGCTTTACATAAAATTTCAACACTTTTCAATAGTTAAAAAATTGATGGTAAATTAAAAGCAGGATCAAACTCAAAAACCCTCTAAATCAAAATGTGAACTTCTTTCTACGTGGGATAAAAATTTAATAATTTACTATTTAACCACGATCAATAATATATAAAATCTATATCTATAATTCATTTTGATATAAGTATCTTATTTATGTTAAAAAACAAAAAAGGTATTCACTAATTTAAGGTAGTGAGATTAAATCAATAATGGGAACCCATTTGGAATATGCAGCTACTCAAAGCAGTTGGATTTTGCATCACACCTGACAGCTCTAAAAGATAAATCAGAATATTCTTTTCTCTATACGACGTCACCTGGGCCCAAATTCAAAGCCGAAAGGCATTTTATTACTCTATGATATATCTAATAAACATTAATAATCTCATTATATTTCTTTTATATATATTATATATATATATAAAAGTAATTATGATAGGCTTTCAAAAAAGAAAAAAGGAAAATTATGATAGAATGATGATTGTAGAGTCATTGGTTGGCATGGTATTTTCTGATGAAAATATAACTTTTCTTTTAAATAATTTTTGGTATGATAAGTTCATCACTATAATTGAACGAATTTAAAAGATACAAAAGGCGCATTGATACTATGGAGGGTATTTGAAAGAATTCTTTCTTTTTTTTTTTCCCCAAAAAGTGAAAAATTACCGAAAAACTATGGTGAAATTAAAAATTGTTTGAAAATATAAGTGAAAAACACTAGAAACGCTGCAAAAGGTGGGTAATTATTGCTTTTAAATTTTAGCATTTTCTAATTAATTTTACAAAGTCAAAAAAAGTAGAAGCATTAATTTTAACACCCCAAAAGCAGTTAAAGATTTAACTAAAAGTAAAAAAATCTTCTACAACGCTCCGTAATGTTTACTTATCGCGTAGAATGAATGATTTTTTTTTCCCTCACGAATACATGTTGCATAGTCAACACATGATCAAATATTCTATTTAGAAATATTTAATATATTTCACATTTATTTATAATTATAATAAAGAGTAAATTAAAAGACACCACAACTATTGGGTCAAATTCATGATAAGTTGTTTTCATATTGGCATCATCAAATTGGGAATTCCCAAGTGGCATGAACAGAAAATGCAACTTGCAGGGGGTGGGGTCCTTTTGATTTGACTCAATTCAATCTTGACTAGTTTTGGCTCTTTAACAACTCAAAAGTCAAGTAAACCCTAAGCATAGGGAATGTTGTACATGGGTCTTTCCTATTTTATTTGAAAGAGTCAATAATGCCACTTGCTTGTTGCTTGTCAATTAAGAATAAGAAGTTGAAGTGGCATCCAAATTCTTTTAATGGGATCACTATTGTTATAGATTTATAACTCAATGCCCCAGTTTTAACTTTTTAGTTAATTACCAAATGATCATTTTAGCGATTAGATCATACATGATAATACGAGTGATGATGACCTAATTTTATCGTTGAGAATGGAGATTGTTTTGTTGACCTACATTCGTTGAGGAATTTTGTTTGAAAAAAACATCTTGATAAATGAAAAATGACATCATATTATATTAAGTGTCCAAACACGTCAAATCTTTCGATTTGCGACGACATTAGATATTATTATAGTCCTTCAATCAAGGGGTTTTGAAAAGACACACGATTACCCTTCCCACATACAATGCTCATGATGGCCACCCGAATATATCGTCGAACATAAAAGTCCAATCGAGGCATAATTCTGCTAGCATACATTCTTGGAGGATTCTGTCTTGAATTAGTGTTTCGACAATGTTTAGTCGTACCGGATCTTATCAATCAATGTTCTAATCAATATTGCACCTCATGATATTATCATATTCTCATTTAACAACTCACATACATTGTTAAAGACATAATCATTTGACATAAATCTTCTCATAATCTCCAAGTAAATATATACATGTGTGTGTGACAAGATTCTCCTAATTTGCAGTACGGATTGTAATGAAGATGTAGAGGAAAAGATGGTCATAGAAATATCTTAAAAAATGTAAGAATGCACATGGTAGATCCAAGACTAGAGGCTAATTGCATATGCCATCCATTTTTGAACATGCTACTTTCTTGCTTGGAACTTTTGAAGCTAACAATCATTGAACTTATAACCATATCATTATTGCACTTCTCATAATTTAATACATAGTCACTTCCCCTAATATTATTAGTTTCTAATTTAACAATTATTATAAGATCACTCTCCAAAAGTATTTCATATATGTCATGTTTTAATTTATTCTCAATATTATATATGAAGAAACTCTTCAACTAGTGATTTGGTTATATCCATGTCATCACATTTAGAACAATTTGTGTTTAGTCCTTTTCTTAGAATAATCTCATCCATATTGAAATAGGCTGTTCAAGAATTGACAAGTAACATTAATCAAGTTTAAAAATGAAACATCAATACCACAATACTTGATTTCATGTTCTTACAAGATTGTAATTTCAAGCATTTGAAGCTCAGTCTAGTGTATATAAAATATGAATGATGATTGCAGAAGTGGGATTGAGAACAGTTGAAAGATAAAAAATAAGAACGAATGAGTATCTTAAGTTGAAATTATCTTTTATTTTGTAAAAAGAAAACAATACTCTAAATTTCTTTATTCATTTTTTTTCCCTAAACTTTTCTTAAATTTAATTACTATATAATAACTAATCAACTTGAATGATTCAATTATTATCAACATAGAGAAGTGAATATTCATAAGGAAGGAAATAAAAAACATATTGAAGTGAAAAAAAAAAGAGTGAATAAATGGCCCAAAATCACAAGTAGTTATCACAAGTTGCAAAGTAGGTCATTCTCATCTCTCTATTTCTTGAATTCTCACAAAGAAAAATGAGAAATTTTTCATGCCCACAAAAATCTCCCCCAAAAAAAGAAAAGAAAAGTCACTCATAATTAAGCTCTAACCCAAAAAAAAAAAAAAACAACAGTACCCTTAAAAGAACAGTTGCAGAAGCTTCGTTTCACCATGCCCATGATGGTCATTTTGCTGTAAATCTCGATTACACACAAACCCACTCTCCAACGTCGTCGTTTCGGACTCGTCCGACGGCGAAGCTGGCCTTCTCTTCTCGCTCCGCCGCTTCACTCTTCCTCCAGCCGTCATTCTCGCCGGCAAACCCGCCGTCAGTCCGAGATCTAGCCCTCTCGCCTCACGATCAACATCAATTAATCCTTTCCTCTTCAGACTCATATTCAAATCTCGCGATCCGTACAAATCATTATTGTTAGCTTCTGAAAAATCGTCGAACTCCGGCGAGGCGCGGAGAACTCCGCCGCGAAGCACCGTCTCCACCGCCGACTGGCACACGTGCCAATTTCCGGTCCACATCAATCCGATCGCTCCGTTTACCGGATTAACTGTTCTCCCACAGGCTTCGAACAGTAAGGACTGAAATAGAGCTGCAAATCGAAAAATTAATTATTAGAGCGAATAATCTATTGAAAATGAAGCAAATGGACCTCGGGCTAGATCACTTAGAAAATTAACTAGACTCAAAAGGTGAAAATTGTTCAAAATCTAAAGGTGTGTACACAAAGCGTGAAGCACCACGAAATGACTTGCCTAATACTAGAGATGATTTTAGCTCAGATAGTGTATTAAAAATGGATTTTGGTCCTAACTCGCCCGAAGCTTAAGAGATGAGGATTGTTTAATACCAGAGACCACTAGCCATAAAAATACAAATATAGTATTAGAATCAAACTCATTTCTTATGTTAAGCCACTCATTTCATGTAACTCTACACTCCTATGTCCCATTCGTGCGTAAGTGTGTTAGAATCCCAATAGATTATGATTTATGTGTATGGACAATAGTCTCCTTTTATGATTTTAAACAAAAATTTTGAAGTGAATTAGACTCGGAGTTTCATTTTCAATATATATATATATATATAAATTAATAGGGAGTACTGATAAATGGAAGATGTGAAATAATTGAAATTACCAGGTCTTTGGGATTCGGAGACAGAGGAAAGGAAGGACATGAGGCCGGCTCGGCCAAAGAACTTGGCGACAAAAAGGGTGGCGTTTGCTTGAGCTTGAGGAGATTCAATGCCTTGTAAACTCTGGCGGAGAATGCAGTCTTCATTGCAGCCTTTTCGGAGAATCCTGCAGCCGTTGCAGCTCATGATGTCGATGATGATTATACTTTCAGGTACATACAATTATTAACCAAGATCGATCAATCTCAATATATATACGTGTCTATATATATTTATGAAACAGCACTATATATTGGTAGAATGAGTTTGTATGAGAGAGAGAGAGAGAGAGAGTTAGTTTAAGGGGATCGAGGGTTGAAGGACGAGAGGATGAGGAATATATAGGAGGGGAGGGGAGGGGAATTCAACGTGTGATGCGGGGAATATGAGAAATTGATTTAGACATTAAGTGGAAAATGATATAAACATTTTTATGTGATTATAAATATTCTATATATATATATATGCTAGCTAGGAATTTTTGTTAAATTGTAAATGTGATAAGGTAAATAGAAATAAACTAACTAGTTAATAATACAATATTTTGTCAAGGTTACGATGAGTAGTAGTAGGTAATACAATATAATGAGTTACATTAAAATTGAGGTACAATTTAAATTTTGAGCACATATTTATTTTTTTAAAAAAGAAATAAAAGTCTAAATAATGATTCATCAAGATAGAAGGCCCGTAAATCGTTTTACTAGGTGCTCTATTTTTATTTTGATTAAAACAAAAAAGACATGTGTTATATTGCTCTTGAACATTATAAAGAATGTATGAATTTTTGAAAAAAGAAGACTCGATGTGGTCCGCTAGGCTATCTAAATCTCACAAGTGAATCAAATACTGAACATAATTCAATTTGAACAAGAATTTTCAAATGAATCGAATGTTGAATCTAATTCAATTTGAACAAGAATCTTCTAGAGGAATAGAAAAGAAAAAATTAAAATACATAAAATAGGACCATTTTTAATTTATTTTGGTTGTTCTTGTGGGGTACATACTTTATTTAAGGTTGCCTAGGGTTTGGGATTTTTAAAAATTGTACTTAATTAATAAAATATTGGTTTTTGGGGGTTGGGGGGGGGGAGGGGCGTACGGGGTGACCATTGGGAAGAGGGTTCCAAAGGTGTTGGGCAAGAGAAGAGCGGCTCCGTGTCTCCGCGAAAGGCTATGATTTTTGGATTCTTTATTCCTGTCCCTTTGAATTTTTCGGTGTCTTATTCTTTTTAGTTTATTTTCTTAAGACTACACTTCAAATTAATTTATTCATTTCATTTTAATATTTCATCTTAGAGTTCAATATAGTTTTTAAGTTATGCGACAAACTCATAGTATATATATATTATGATGTAGATCTTAAGTGAGGTACTAATTAAGAGACTAGAAAACTTAAATGTAATAGATTCAAGTAGAACAAAGTTATTAATAATACTCAAATGTTTCATTGAATTTGGGAAATATGTAAAATAGATTAATTTAAGAAAAGTACTTATATCTATTGTGATAAGTCTACTTTTCTTGTTTGATTCTATTCTGAAAGTTTCATTAGCTTTTATAACGCATTATAAAATTTGTAACTTTATGTGGCATCCGTGTATATTTTTAAGCAAAAGGAAAAAAAAAAAAAAGAAAAAAAGAGAAAACCCAAATATTGAAATGATTACTACAAAGATAATTCATGATTTGTCCTTTCAAGACCATGTAAAGGTTTTCTTATTTACTTTTGGGACAAGGTTTAGGTAGATGCCTTGTCCTTAATGGTGTAGTGCTAGATACTTATGACTCATCTTTCACTACATGCATATATCTTTTAAAACCCCTCCCTTCCCCACTTACTTTTGTGGTTAGTATTATATGCACAATTCTTTGGAAATATTTGAAACCCATTAGAGAAATATGTGTAATAAATGGTGCATGCAACGTAAGACCAAAATTTAATGATCAATAATTGTGTTTGTTACACATATGCAATATGACAACTTGGGTTATAAATACAGAACTTGATGATAGTTAGTGTTATCCTATATGATAAGAACTTGATGATAGTTAATGTTGTCCTATATTATAAGGGTCAACAGAGTTAAAATAATCAACATATTTTTCAGTATGTAGAAAATCCCTAATTGCATGCTAGTCATGAACTATTTCAGGTAAAAATTAGTATAAGGGGCTCTTTAATAGTCATGAAGCCTCTATAAAGTTAATTTATCTTGGTTTATGCTGTATTTAGTTTAATCCCCCATAATAAATAAATCAAGGAATGTTGTATAAGTAAATGTAATGATGTGCTCTTAATTATTACTTGTGTTTGTATTATATGTTTGTAGTATGATCTAATTATACAAAATAAAAACAAAATAAAAATATTCAAATCATACAAATTAGTAAAATCAACAAAATGATATAAAATGATTAATTCTTAGACCTTATCTCGAGTACATCGTAGTTATCAAATACTAATTATTAAGATGTAATGGAATTTATTATACAAAGTTATAGGTCTATTCTAGTGACCTCTACAAACAGTCCATTTAGATACATATTTCGAAAGAAATGAAGGAAAAAGAAATTGCAATTTGGCATCGTAATGTGTGACACAAGTGCCAAAGATGAAAATGTGGATGACATATCCATTTTCTTTTCTTTTTGCTCAAGAATGCATCAATTTACAAAGGTGTAAGATTCTTAGCTTTTTCCAGTTGTGAGAGCTTTGCAAGATTCTTGGCTTTATGGTATTGATCAAGAAAATTAACATAATATATTTAATTCTTGTGTCTTGGACAAAGCCCACGTCACATTTTGGCCTCTAATATAAAAACAAATGAATTATTCCTTTTTCCAACATCCATCATGATTCTTATTTCAAATAAGTTTTCACATACTTTTTTATTTTTTTGTTTCGATATTCTTAACAAAATATACTTATGGTGTATAAGCATACAAAAGATAGAAGGTAAAAATAATAAAGATGAAAACAAGGCAAATAGAGCTAAGAATGGGATGATAAAAAAGTCCATTGAAATTATAGTCCTGATTAGGATATATGGCATCTGAATATGATATATGGACCACAGATGAATCCAAAAACTACTGATATTGTGGAATTTCTAACCAATAATAATCAAATACTGGTGTGTTAGAAATGAGATTCCAATGGCCCCTATTATTGGACTATGCATATAAATTAACGTTGAAACTTTTGTATGTTACCTTGGGGTAAATATAAAATGTGGAGGAAATGGATTTGATCACCAAATAAGTGTGGATGGACCACTTATGAGTAAGTTTTGAGCTGGTCTTTGATCCACAATGCACTTTTGGCCTCTTATTTCCAAGATTGTTGCCCTTCCATGAATTAGAGAGACAAGTGATGTTTTACACTATCTAGAGAGCCACAAACGAATTTGTAATTTTAATGTAAGTTTGATGATGTAACCAGAACATGTTTGACGAATGAATCAATGCACTTTGGATTTTCCATTTTAATTCATATTTTATCACATATTATATTGCACGCAAGCCTGTCAAGTGTATGACTCCGCAACCCAAAAATATTGTAATAACATTTAATTTCAACTTCAATCCCAATCTCGATTTCAACCCAAAATTATCGTAACAAAATTTAATTTTAATTTTAATCCTAACCTCGATGACAATATCATCTTATTATAAAATTTAATGGGATTTATCTTGCTTATATGTTTGATTGTATAACATGGTGCCATAATAAGACTTATCTAGTGAATATTTCCATATCTCATCCTATTAAGGAATTTAATGAGACATATTTGGTGAATGTTTTTATTTGTTCTCTTGTATAACAACGTGTTATAATGAGATTTATATAGTGGATATACCTATTTGTTTGCTTACACAACAAGGTGTTTTCTATATGCGGGGAAAATGGTAGTGAAAATATCTATAAAAAAAAATTGGGGCGATTATTTCTAACATTTATGATCTTCTTATGGATAAGGTATTTGTTATTTAATGTTGTGTATATTTTTTTAAGGGAAGGTGCATTGCCTATCTCACCCAAATGGCCTATTCCACGTTTGCACTCATTTGTATATTGCAACTGCTTTATAAATAAAGTTGGACCTAGTTTTCAAGGAAACTTCACATCAACATTGCTATAGGAAGCTATTCACCACTAGCCACAACCTTTTTTCTCATCGACTCAAATTAAAAAAAAAAAAGCAAAAAAGTAGACAATCAGCATAGTAATTATTTAGATGTAGACATAAAAATCTATCGTTGTGTAATATCGATTTGAACTATAACAAATCTATCACCACAAATCTACTAAGTTACTAACCAAAGTTCGAATCCCAAACCTACACCCCTCCTTGGTATTGCACTAGTCAGTAAACAGATAGCGGGTAAAGCAAGTTCAAAGGCACGAGTGTATATGGTTAAACATTCGTTGTAAGAACCTATACCTTTTTTTGAAAAAAATAAAATATAAATTATCTTTCAATCTGTTTTGATATAATTTTCTCAAAATGTTCATACATACTCATAACCGCAACTTATACGATGAGTAATATTTATCTTGCCATCACAGAATTGCCTCCACAATTATACATGCTTGTATATTAATTATATGTCAATACGACACACATAAAGTGTGCACAAGACGCAACACAACGTTTATAAATCATCAATAATAGTTGAATCTTTGGGATTCTCCCTTCACAGTTCCAGGAATAATGTGATATCTTATTTACAAATACACATGGCTTAGGATCATGAAACTATAAATCTATACTTCTGTGTTTTCGATTAACTTCCACAAAGTGTAATAACTTGCACAAAAAAAGTTGATCTAACAAATTCAAATGCCCATAAAAGGGGCATCCTGTGCACACCCAACCAGAAAACGCATATATGGATCTTACATAACACTCGCAAACCAAACACATAAATACAAGCCTGTTGTATAGCAGGTTTTTTAGATCTAAAGACACCGTATATTAAATAGTATACAATCAGATTCATCAGAAATTTTTAAATACGTATGAGAGAAAAACTACAAATGTAAGGATTTCACTCACACTTGCAAACTACACAGCTGTTCACTTCTCGACGAACTCAGTTAGTGTTCCTATATGAAGTCGAAAAAGCATAACTAGGCCAATAGCATAATGTGAACAATTAATCAACTGTTTGCTTAGATTCACTTCAGCGAGCTGTTTCATCATATTAACTAGAGCTAGGCCACAAAGAGCTGAGCCTGGCTGCCAGCTTTGCGCTCTTGTAGTCGTCTCTGAGCTGAATAAACCTGATTTTTACATCCATTTCAATTCGTCATCACATCAACCAATAATAAGAGAAAAACTGAGAGACAAGCATATGTATATTGGAAGGTGTGGCGGCTCAAATATGTCAGCAATATTAATAAATTTGCTGCACAATCACTGAGAATTCTTGAGATATTCTCCAGATTGCATCGCATATTCAGAGGGTCTTATTTAATACACCTTATAAGCTCCTGTATCCTATAACATGTTTTAAAGAGTTTATAAGCTCACCCAAAGACCCTCCTAATCTTAATTAAAACAGATACAATCAAGAATGGTTGTACCTTTGTGCATCTTTTCGTATGCTTGGTGTTCCCTCGAATAGAGTTGACAGACTTTCAGGAGCAACAATAAAGACATTGGCCATGCTGAAAAGAATATATGAACATTAATCAACGGATAAATATTGAATTCTAGCTTGCTAACTTCTCTCTACTGGGTATTGAGTGAATACAAGATGAAGTTACTTACATGCCCAACAACTCAAATTTCTCATCTACCGTGGGAGCATTAAAACTGCGAACGAATTCCCCATACTCTGTTATATCACGCTTAAGACGCAGCCCTCCACTGCAAATGTCACATACAATTGACAGAATAATAATGCAATATGTTATAAGCAGCAACAGAGAGGTAAATCAGAAAGGGTGAGGGGAATTAGTTCTCTTCAAGGTAGATGCGTTCAGACATCTTCTAACTGAAATCAGTCATTTATTAATCTGCAAGGCCAAATATAAGCATACAAATAGAATTTTCTGTTATAGATTTCTACTTTAACAATTAACGATATCTTGTGGAGATGACCAGGAACACAAACCAAGGAGAAAAAACCTTGCTTAGAGATGTAACAATTAATACTCAGACATAAGAGATAAAAAAAATAATCCAACTTGAATGCATTCATTCTCTCAAGCTCAGGACAACAAGAAATAATTCTTGAAGCAACATCTACATAATATATTTATTTTCCCTTTTATATGAGTTCAGGTCTTATTCCTCATAATACCACAGATAAGTACAGGATATAGCGATGCTTTATCATCACATATGCGAGCGAAATCCAGCTCCAGCCTCCATAAACATGGATTAGGAATTACCTTGGATTAAAAGTGAACTTCTGCCAATGATTCAGAAGCCCCTTATGCAAGCGATTTCCCTGAAACAGTCAACCATTAAGTCACCATCTCAAGATCCCCTTCACATTAAAACTTTAGAAATGTCCATGAATACTGGAAATTAACATATCGATCATTTGGCTTAAGCGTCAAACTGGTCATGAAGGTTCAAATATAGGCAACTAGAGTTTGCTGTTCAGTAAGGACTGACGGTTCCACCTCTTTCACACAATTGCATACCTCCATTTTGAATTGCACACACCACAAACACATATATCTATGCAAATGCAGACAAACAAATGGAGAAACACCTAAACAGATCCACTGTACATACAGCCATTTTAACCGCTACTGATGTTGCAAGACTGTGGAGCACCAGACTGTGTAAAAATTAGGTTCAATTAAATCTATGGAGAACTTCATCAACAAGTTTTTATTAGTTATAGAAACAAGAAAATTGTTATTTGTACCATGCTCAGCACAAAGAATGTAGTTTTGGAAGGACGGAAATTGGGCAGGTTAAATTCTGGGTAAATGTTCAATTCAGGAATGAATTTTAAGTTTAGTTCAGGAAAAGTTTTTGTCTTAAAAATTGAATGATAGGTACTTTGTAATGAAGCAGAACTCAGAACTTCAAAAGCTCCAACTTTAAAAATCCATCTTTCACTTTTTTCAGCAAAAAACAAAGAAATTAATTGATAATGGCAAGTAACTATAAAGACATTAGGTAAAACCTAAGCAATCACTCTCCAAATCTGCATGTTTTATGCCTAAGTAAAACAATTGAGAGACTTACAGGCTTGCTCCATTAGTATGCAACCAGTAAAACATGTAACAATGTCAAGAGCAATTGTCATTATAGTTATGTATTTATATCAAACATAAGTCCAGCTAAGATATATATACAATTAGAATTAGACATGTCAAAAACGACCACCAATACACGATATTTCACTGGACTGCTAATATGTAGCAACTGAAAGTCATGGCACCAACCAGAACCCTCAGTGCTCAAAAGAAAATATTCATACCAGTTCAGTCAAGAATGCTTGTTTGTTTAGACCTTCAAGAGCTGTGAAAGCAGACTCAAGCACCCGGGATAGATAAGCAACAACCCTGATATCAGAAATATATGCGTGAAATGTAATATTACAAGGAGGCCAGACATGCTTATATTGAAATGCAATGGTGATGCAGGAATAAAAAGGTTTTTAGGAAAAAGGAAAAAGAAAGATCCACTAATGAAATCCAGAAATGCTATCACATGATAATTCATCGAACATGCCACAAAAAGAACAAAATGTTGATTGATTCATTACATTTCAACCCATTCTAAGGATTCTTGTGGTTCCGAAAGTTCCCGCTACAGGAGAACCAGGAACCGAGAGTTCACCCCCCCCTCCCGGCCCGACTCTTTGGTCTTAAGAATGCTGGTTTTAAGAAAATCTTGACATTAAATTGCAGAGACTAAAGGTGGCTGAAATTTCACACCTTGTGCAGGCAGTTGTTGGTCGGTGATCAGGAGCAATGCCATCATCAGGTGACCGATAATCCGTTGCTTTTTGCTCAGCTGATAGGAGTCTCTCAACCTTAAAGAGTTTCACGGACCAATTTTTTCAAAATATAAGTTACTGAGACAATTGTGTAAGATGTCACTATTTCAAGAAAATTGGTGCAATTAGCCACCGAAATCATAGCATGAGTGGAGGTGCTTCATGAAGGGACTCAAACATCAGGAAGAAATCTTAACTACAAACCTCAGCCATCACAGTTTCAATGCACTGCTGAAGCCCCTTGTAAGCAGCGCCTTCTGCACTGGACATTGCTGAGGCCATCTCTTCACAGGAAGCGGCATGTGCACCATCTACAGGTAGTAAAAGTCGAGAAATAGAGTTCGCAAAGTACTGCAGAATGAGAGTTTATCACAAATTAACTCTATCACTATTTAATGATCAACATCAGCAAAATATAGCAAACAGCAAAATGACATACTTGCTGAACAATAGCCACACTGCTTCCACAACGCTGTACAGCAACCATAAAAGATCTAAAGCTGCTTTCACCGGCTGCAGCAGCAGCCTCTGCCTGCTTAGTATAATAAAGGTTTGGCACTGAACCTCAATAATCTTAAAATTATGAGAAGTTTTTCTTAAATTTATCTAGCAGACTATAAATCGTGTAAATACCAATAAGTAAAGACAACGAAAGCAAAGTGAAATAAAAATAGGAGAAATAAGAGATCAAGTGATTACAGCTGAAGCAGCTGCAGCTGCAACTCTTCGACTAACACTAGTTCCCAAAACAAACCGTTCCCTTAATGCTGCAGCTTCAGTCAGACTGTCCCGAGCTCTTTCAAGACCTTCTGTTATATATAGGCTGACCTGACGTAGGTGAATAGACATGGGGTGAGAAAAAAAAGAAAGGGAAGGAATAGTTATAAGAAATTTTATAAGAAGAAAAGTGCTCAGAATATAGAAAGGGACTGCAAAACTCACCTGGTCTAAAAGGCAAGTGAAAACAGCCCGCACATTAGCGGCAAGCGTGGCAGGCTGCAGAATAATGAGAGAATATTTAATAAGTTAAGAACCTATAAAAAAGAATTATAAAAAAAATAATTAAAAAAAAAAACCAAAAGAAAAAAAAAACCACCGAAACTGACCAGTGATACGTTCATATCATCAATTCAATCCCTCTTCTTTTGAAAGAGAAGAGAAACTTAAATTTTGATGAATATCATATGTGGTGGGTACCAGTTATCAATTTTTTTTCCTTTTTGTTAAGTGAAAATGAAGATAATACAACATGAATATTCATTACGGACGGTAGGCCTAAAGAAACTAATTATATAATTATATACCCAACTGAGTAATATGAAAATTCATACAATCACTTCCTCAGAAACTTATATTTTGAAGAAAATCATGGGTTGAGGTGTACAGCTTGTCTCTTTGCTCTTTTTCTGGCTGTGACACCAAATCAAAGACAAACAAAATGAAAGTACTAATAAGGGATGCAAAATAAAGAAATACTGCATCTCAGCAAGCAAAGATGGCAATCGCTAAAAGCAACCATCACTAATGTCAATCACCAACATGCATCTGCCTTCTTACTCACAGATATACACAAGAAATAGAAGACTAAGAAGCCACAGCCAAAGATTGAGCATCATATACCTCACTTTGCAGTCGGAAACAAAGCAAGCAAATAAAAAAGGAAAGTAAAGTTGAACTCCACAAGTTCATTCATGAAACGAGTGGGATCTCTACACAGAACTGTCAAACTGAATTCCATCACCTAATCCAGCTCTATGGATTACCCAATAATTCAGGGCAGTATCAGAAAAGCAGTTCTCCGACAATAAATCAAGTTCGAATTCTAGAGCTACGACACAGTCAAACTTGAACTAGGGAAAATGTTGCAATGAACCCCACTAGTCTCTATTGGAGATTCTTATCATATATATAATGAGCTGAACTTTGTTGGAATGGAGGAAGAACTTCTTTGATGCTGAGATTGCAGCTCATTCAGGACGGTCTATAATATACAGGAGACCATAGCTGCGGTTGGCTTGATCCTAAACCTCTTACTATCCGAGGTGGAAGTGGAGAGACCAAAGGAGATGCAGATTGAAGCATTGCTGATTCAGAGGTGATAAAACTAATTTAAATGGCAGACTCAAAGTTAACAGTCCATATAAGCTTTTAGCCTAATGTCAAAATAATCACCAACCTCAAAATACCCAACACAGAGGGCAAATTTACCTGTGATGAAAACAAAGTAGCTCTAGATATAGCTTCTTCATTCCAGCGAACAAACTCAGTCACTACAGTGACAGATATCTGCTGCTGGGAAGATGATATGGAAGCTCCTTTCGAACGTCCAATTGTCCCCGTTGATTCAGAGGACTGCTGGCTTTCGGCACGGAGTTCCTCCATCTGTATAATAGGCATAATTTTTATGGAAAAAGAATTCATAATGGCAATTCACCACATTAACTGTAATCAGTAAAAACTACAAACGGAGATCATCAATTTGAGACACCTTTGATTTATACAGTTGCCTGAGAGAAGCCTGCTCATACTCTATGTATATATCTTTGTGGGGAAGAAATAGAGACTCCGTTAAGCCTGAAAACCCAATGAGAACATGTGCATAAATTGCTAAACGAATTCTGCTAATACCACATAATCTTGTCTAGAAAATGTTCAGAGAAGAGGGAAAAAAAAAAAAAAAAAAAAAAAGCCACCATGAGCACAAATCATCCAACCAGCTGCTAACAGTTACCACCTACAAGTTTTGTTTGAGCCAGCTTTGCTTGTCTTGTTTGCTTTACTTTTAGAAACACTAAACAATGTTCAGTCAGATTCATTCTTTTCTATAAAGGCATGTTTGTGCAGTTCTCGAATTCAAACTATTCCAGCATGGTTCCTGGAGAGACTAATTTGAGCAGGGAATAGGGATTGGCTTTAATAAACACTTCTGAGCACAGTCTCTTGTCCTCATGCTTTGTAAATATTGAAACTTTGACTAGCAAAATATAGGAAGTGCTAGGAAATTTAACCACATCAGTATTAATTAAATAACACCAACAAGATAAACTAAATCATATTTATCATCAGGAGGGCAATTCATTTGAGCACTGAATGTACTGGAAAAACATCACAAAATTGTTTCCAAGTCAGAAAATCAAGCCCTTTGGACTTAAAGAAGAATCAACAAGTTCCATACACATACCTTCAACATCCAAGTCACCGCATCCCACGCCTCGTAAATCTCTAGCAAGATCCTGTGTCTTCTCATATGCCACTGCTAGCATTCTAAGATACTGAGGTAATAAATGGAAGCTGCGTTAACACTGCCCATTACTGAATTCATAACAGCACTTGGAAGCTATAGATGGAACTCACTAATATAAGACCGCCTTCTTCCATGGGAGGTGGATTAAGTAACGATGGTTTTACCAAGAGCTTCTCCAGAAGTTTAGGAACTCGGTCTTCCAAAACACGCTACATGCCAGAACAAAGTCATTATATGTAATACATCCAATCAAATATTTTATGATTTCAACTCTACTTGAACACTGTGGCGCAAAAGTAATAAGAAAACCCTAAAGGCTAAAGGACTTCGAATTAGATAATTGAGAAGTAAATGCATACATGTAAATAGTTTTATTGATATAAATAAATCATAAATGCAGAATATGCACTGGATACAACATAATGGGTTGGATATGCTCTTAAGAAAATGACAGAATGCTCTTCTTCTAATCTATATAGAAGAGAAAATACGGGGCATGCTATTCAACAGCATTCTGCTTCTTTAGGCAAAATAGGAGTGATCTAGTCATTTGGATATTATTGGTCAAATAATTGACCATTGATATTACTCTTGATTTGCTTGATTGTGCATATTCCACTAGGCATTTTGACATACCCTTTGCCAAAACAGAGTCAATTTAAAAATTTCAGCAATGCTAGAATTGTTATTCTTGTCAGATTTCAATATCTGAACAATAGCCAAATTCAGACGCACTGCACCTGCGAAATGCAAGAAGAAAATGTCACACAGAGATACCTGAACCAATATTGACATGACATCATTGGGTGAAGGAAATACAGCTGTTATGGTTGCTGCTTCTTTCCGTACAGTATCTGCAAGCCAGTCAGGCTAGATTAGAGGAACATCTCAAAGTCTCCGAATTTCATCAGATTAATGGAGTCATTCAAACCTGTAATTTCTTTGTACAATGAAGAGAGTCCACGTGCAACATTGCTAGGACTAGGTTGAGAACCAGGGTCACCAAGAACCAATCTTGCATCTTCATTCATGACCTCCAAATCAAACATTGGGCGTAAGCCCACATAGTGTTGCATAGCACTGGTACCCCTGTTGAACTGAATTCAAAACTAATATGTGAGGAGGAAGGGGAAAAATTTACAAATTTGAACAATATTCTTTTGATTTCATTATTTCTACAGACAACCCAATTCATATATGTTAAGCAATATTTTAAGAGGAAAGTTTCACAAATCACAAGCATATTCACAATAATAGAGGTAAATATAAAAGTTGGCCAATCCATTGCTGCCTGCCACCCCAACCAAAAAAGAAACGAAAGGGGAAAACAGACTGACGACCTCATGTATGCAATAAATATGTCCAATCTTTCCTTATTAAAACTAATGGTTTTGGTTCTTTGATATGATTATCATAAATTTATCCAGCATGATATGGTAAGACATTATCTGTCATATAAAACTGACAGAATTACCTGTGACAAAATCTTCGCACATTCTGCCATTGTAGACAATTCCCGTTTCTGGGATGCCGTATCAAATCTGGCCAGCAATCTGTTTTCCAGCTCTGCATATCCCATTTGAAAACAGAAGCAATTGTTATTTGACTAATCCAAAAGATTATCAAATTGAAATAAAGAAACAAGATGAAATGCAATGGAAACTCTTTGAGCAACTTATCTCTAAATGAAATTCCTCAACAAGAGAAAATGTTATTGGAGCTTCTTACATAAAGCATCAGGCATCCACTTACATATGTAACTTCTAAGAGATCATAATTACAAGAAAAGAAAATCAAAACAAGACTCCATATCAGACCTAAGAATACAAATAAATTAACATAACAATTATCAGATGACTTAAATCAGAAATCATGTAGCTGTGGGCACTAGAAACTTTCTTATGCCATCAGCAAGAGCATTTGACAAGGCAAATGACTCGTTTACTTAGGCAAAATACAGCTTAAAATTGAGGACAAAAGAACTTATTTTATAAGAGGTTTTTGAAAGTTTTGCAATATATGTGTCATGGTGCTCCTTCATCCAGGCTGTAGAATGCCAGAAAACACCCTCAAATAAAGTAATTGACTCATGCTCCAAGCAGAAGGGCGATTACTATTACCATGTAGAGCTTATTGAAATCATTTGCTTGTTTAAACATAATTCAACCACTAAACAATACACTTTGTCGCTAGTTATGCAATAATTACAATGCTAAAACTGAGGTAATAGTGGCGCATGATAATCAAAATTATAACTGAACCTTCCAGTGTATTTCTTGAATTGCTTGCGGATGACCATTTCAGACGCTGATGTAATTGTGCGTGATGTGCATCAACTAATTTTGCATAATAATTCAAGCCTAGTATGCCCAAATCAAGAACCTAGATTTGCCCGCAATTCTCAAGAATCTTAGATTGTTTCAGTTTGATATATTCAACTAGTATGTGCCCAGAAAGAGAAGAATTCATCTTGTCCCATAAGAACTTCAGCCAGGACAGTCTAGAAACTAGTCGGTGCTCAGGGTTTTTAGAACTAATTGCCAGTGGTAAAGTAATAAATAAGACACAAGACGTATCATACCATTGCAATATTCTTGGAGATTAGCAACTGCCACCTCCAACCCTCTGCTTGCAGTTGCATTCCCAACAACTGAAGAGACAGCAATGCCTTGTCTTCCAATATCTTCCTCAGCAAATGATCCTAAAATCAATCTTGTTAGTGAACTCTCGCAATATTGAAATCCAACCAATCAAAATTGAATATTTGCTTATAATGTATTTGCAAAGTAATTCTAGCAATTACTCAACACTTCCACATTTTTTACCACTCATCACAGAAACAAAACTACAAGCCAAAGCTGCTATTATAATGAATATTTATAATTCTCATAGTCAAAATTTTCTGAGACATGCTCTGATATCAGCACATATCTGACAGGTTGACCATTGCATGTTTTATACTTAAAAGCACAGAAGAGATACAATTTTCTCCTTCGGAAAGTTTTACGGAAGTCATAGAAACTTCAAGAATTACTTGCAAGGGAAATAGAACCGTGCGGCCCATGATCTGCTCTTGTAATAAAAATAGATTTCAGATCTCTACTATTTTTCGAACATATCCCTTTTCTTATGTCCCTTTTTGGTCTTCAGTAGCAATTTCTTTACCAATCATTTAGCTGTAGAATAATAGCACTTTACTGGGCATAGTTTTTGTAGGAAATAACTATGAAAAGAATCAGCAAAACCAGCACCAAGGTTTCGACAGAGAAGAACGGCCAGTCAAAATTAAGAACCATAGAAATAGATTTATTTTGCTGGAGCACTTAAGCCAAATACTAATGAAGACCAAAAAAAGAATCAAAGCGAACAACCTATTGCTTCATCAAATCGGAATCAACTGGCCATCTCGAGGGGTAAAACAGGAAAAAGTAAAACCCCAATACAAAAAAATGTAAAAATTGAGATGTTTTAATTTGCAATGTCGCCAAAAACATATGTACGTGTAGATGTACCAAAATTTGACAGAAATACCAAGAATTTACAATTCCAAAATGCCATCCAGAAAAGGACGTCTTACTCAATTTCTGTGCAATTGAAGCTGCATCGGCAACCCGACTATCATCAGAAAATAGAGGTGAAAGTTCCATTAGGTCACCTGGACTGCTATTAAACTCCATCAAGTACTGCAGGATAAAATTCACAATACTGCTACTTAAAAGGTGTACAACATAGCCGATAATCTCCTGCAAACACTTATTGGGTACAATTTAAACCCATTTGTCAAAAGTTTACCTTAATGAGATCTATAGTTTGACTGGCAGTTTCTCGCTGGGCATCAGCACTCTGACAAAATAAATCAAATAAGACTGAGGTCCAGGATAAATAAGCAATGCAATAAATTAAAATAG
>JACFYI010000152.1:92602-112524 GCA_014898755.1 Handroanthus guayacan | reverse complement strand
CGGTATTGGACTTGCTCGGAGTCACTTCTTTTACAATTTGAGAAGACTAAGGGAATATTGCATTTTTACACAAGCTTTACCTGCAGATGGTCTCCTATCTTCGCTGCAGTTTGGCCAACACTTGATATACGTGAATCTAACCTTGCAAAACTGTCGAACAAGCCATCAACGCCTTTTTCCAGCTGCATATTATATGGGAAAGAGACAACACTAGTTACCAGCAATCAGCATTTACTTGTGACAAAAAATTCAAATAACAAAATTACTGGATACATATGAATCAACAAGGAGATGATCAAGGTAATTATGGAAGTCTTGGTAACCTGGGCTAACTAACCTCAGAAAGTGTCTTCCGGTGCTTGGAGTCTTGGGCAGCAACTTCCTTTTTGAGATTGTAGAGTTTCCCATCAATCTTAAGAGGCATCAATATTAGATAGATGATCCAGTGGGTAACATAAAACTGAAAAAATTATCAAAAGAATTAAGGGTACCTGTTTCCTAAGATCGATCAACTGTATACAGGAATTTTTAAACAAAGATAAGAGAGCATCTACTTCAGGAAACAATGGGCTGGACCCCTGCGCTAATTTTCCAGCATCAGAAGGAGCTCGCAAATGACCATTTGCCGCAGCATCATTTGCACCATGTCCTTCAGAATGATCTGTTTCTTCTTCTAAATAAGAAGGTAGTAGCTCATTAACTAAGTTCCCAAACAACGCATCGAATGAAAAGTCACCCTACAATGTATAAGAACATCACAGAAATAATTAGCTGCATAGGTAAAATCCAATTAGAGGCACACACGTTAAAAATATGTGTTTGAGGCATCACCTTAAAGTCATCAATGTCTAGAAGAAGCGGGTGGGTATCAGTTGATGGAGATTTAGAAAACTTATCAGTCCTGGTCCCATCTTGGGTCTCTTTCATCTGAGTTAAACAACATATCAGAAGCTATGACATATAACTTAGAAGCCAAAGAGTAAATAACAGATGACTAAACTGAATCAAGTTAATCAAGCTGAACATGTTTAGCACTATAGTTTTTAGGGTATCCACAAACATATCAACTCAAGATCAACATGCATCTCTCATCCACACAAAGCAGTTTTAGACATTGACCTAATACATTACAACTTTATCAACGTCTATTCATGAACCTCAGCCTGCAATATCATACTATGCACATATCCACGTAACTAGGGAAAGAGATTTAGTCACTGAAGTCTCAAGTAAAATTGTTTTGGCTCAATCACATGGACAAGCAAACACAGAAAAAATAAATTGGATGTTGTGAGTTAATATTTTCTTTTCTCTATCATTTCAGTAGAAAATATAAGGAAGAAACTCCCCACAATTATTGCAGGTTTCAATTATCCTAAGAAAATTCTCCACTTTTTGCCTAATCAATGACAGCACAAATCGCCATAAGAATGAATAATAGAATTCTCCGTCCTGATCATAAATGAATGCGCACTGACATTCACAGAAGCTTCCCATAAAACGTATACCCCAACAAACTTAACAGTCAGTCCATTAAAACCGCCAACATCTATCGCATGGAGCCATAAACACAACGACTAAACAAACTTAAGAAAATGAACACAAAAACAGCAATTAATCCAGCGAAATCACGAATTCCTCACCAAATTAGTAACAATTCCCAATGTGGCAGAGAATCATTGATCACAGTAACCGCAAACCATCAATTAAACTTCAAAAGAACGAAATGGAACACGAAAACTGACCTCGGAAGAAACAAGGACCAACGGCGGCCGCGTTGGTAGTCGGAGCTTCGCAATAAGACACTAAATCAGAGAGAAATTCTGACTGTGTTGCACAAAGACGGAGAGAGAGAAAGAGCGAAGCTTTGTACAGATCGCAGAATATATACTTACTGTCTGTATATATATGTATGAAAGAGAATATAAATCCACGACAAAATCGAATTTCACAAAGCAAGCAAAACGTAAACAAAAGCTAAAACTGAAAAATTACCGCGAGCAATTTCTCCGAGGGAAATAATATTTTCACCGTGGTTGAATTTGTTTATTGGGGAAAGTTCACCAATGATGAAGGTTTTTACTGTCTCGATCAACCGTTGCAACTGCGGACATAGCCAGTTTACTTTTACCCCAGAGACAGAGAGAGAGAAATTGTAGATAGAAGGTAATTAGTGCCGCCCCTTTTGTTTTCCTTCGTTGAATTGACATTTTCACCCTTTTATTTTAGGAAGAATTGCAACTGAGGTGCCCAAAAATTTGAATTATCTTGGATTGTTTGATAATCTTTGAAAGCGTCCTAGTACCATTATATGGAACAAATTAACAATTTTTCATTTGAATTATGACCGTTTTTACACTTCATTCATCAAACTCTTTTTTTAATTTTTTTTTATTCATTCAACTATACAAACATTTAAAAAAGTTACAATTTTTCCATATAAACTCGTTTTGGTAAAATATGTGCATCCCAATTCGAACATCGATTGTAAAGAATATCAGCTCAAATTTGAACGCCAATTATAACTGAAAGAATATTTTGGTCTTTTTCTTCAATTTCGAATTAGAACAAAATATTTGCAAATATTTTACTAGAAATAAGATGATATGATAAAGTGCAATTTTTCTAAAAGTTTGTATTGTCAATTGAGTCCCAAAAAAATATTATGAATGAAATGTGAAAAACAACCATAGTTAGGATGACAAACTTTAATTTCCCACTGAAAAATATAAAGATATAAGTTTAATGATGCTAAATTATGTTCCACATTAGAGTCGAAAAGTCAATTTATAAGATGTTTTGTCTCATTTATTTTTGGTCTGTTTCGCCCACTTAAATATCTTTTATTTGGGTATTTCGGCAAGGCTCTCGAAAACATATACAAACTAAACGATGTATTACAAGAGGGGTCTTTTATGTTTATCAATAGATTTTGCCATCATCGGAACGTATAAAGGGATTCTTTTTACTAAAATAAAATAATATTTTGAAACTGCAATTTCAATTCAATAATAAATTTGAACATCATACATCATTGATGCATTTTATGGACTAATCATTTGTTACTTCCTACAATCGATCATACATTAGAATGGATGGCATGAATCTACCAGAATTTAAAAGGGTAACAATTACATCTGTATCCCTAAAGTTTGGCTAAATTACAATAACAACACTCCATCTGGTTCGATAAATTAAAATAACACCCTAAAAGTGTCATTGTAATTTATCATATTAGAAATATCACTTCATTAAGTTTGTGGGTTGGCCAAACTAAACTAAACACGGCTCTCGGTATAATTTTATTAACTATTTGAGGATGTTATTGCAATTAGGTCAAACCTCGATGGCACTGAGGTAATTATCCCCAAATGGACACTAACACATGATTTCTAGAACTTCTAACAACACAGGAGAAACTTGTTATTCTCCATTGGAAACATCATTAAATCCTCTAGACCACATGCCACATTCTTGACCAAGAACACAAGACAACTAATCTTGTAACATGCTAATGTCATATAAAGAGTAAAACAACAGAAAATCAAATGATTCCAAGTTCTTCATATTAAGAAACAGAATGCCTACACTTCGCTTCATCAGCGTTAGTCGAGCCAAGACTATCCGACGAATCTGACCCACTGTTCTCAGTCGGGGCCCCCTTGCTCGACCAGATTTTGGACAAGATTTTCTTCGACATCATCAAACCTTTTGTTTTACTGATGACAACCTTGTCCATGTTTCTGATCCCGTTTTCCCCACCGTTTAGTCTTAACGCAGCCAACTCTCCTCTGAGGGTTCTGAGTTCTTCGGGTGAAGCTACAGCGTCCCAACCTTCATCCTCGTTAGTCGGTGCTGATCTTGAACTCCTATATGACCCACAGTTTAGGTCTTTGATTGGCTTGGGAAGATCAGGTGTGTTGCTGCCTGATGAAGCTGCAGCAGCACGGACTTGCTCAAAAAAGAGGACCTGTACAACGACACGGAGGGGAAGTCGCTCGTTTTGTATGGCATGCATGCAAGCGTCGGGTGAGAGTTTCTTGCAGTCCATCAGTCGACATATTCTCTTCCTCTCGCTCTTGCTAATACCGGGGTGTTCCTGCACAAATACGAATGGGCGATCGGTTGGGATTTTCTAGATGCTACATTTTGAGATACCTTTGATATGGATACAATCCTTCATGAAAATTAAACATTTTCTAGACCAAACACAATTCCTCAATTTATTTCATAATTATAATCTTACCCGAAAGAAAAAAAAAGAAGAAGATAAGAGCTAAATGCTAGGTGTTATTGTTTTCAAGAAACCACATCGAAAACTTGAATGAGAACCTTACCTTGAGATACGTATCAATAGCCCGATACAATCCATCGTGTGCCGGCCGTGAGAAGCTTGACACCATCTCCGCGATACCAATAAACGTCGATAGCGGTAGGTTAGGATCTTTTGCAATCTCACTGAGATAACCGTCGACCAGCTTTGTCACCATCAGCTTCGAAGCTTCAGACAAAATTCCAGGTTGTCTAATCTCCTGTATTTCACCACTATTCTCCATTTCACTTTCGGCCATCTGGTCTTGTTTCACGAACTCTTCAACTATTTTTTGAACTATAACGACATCATACATCATTGCTTCCCCGTTGCAAGTTTGAATCAATAGATCATTAACTGAAGCCTCCTCCAATTGCTGCCCAATTCTCTTTACAAGCTCCATTGTCATCATCTTGCCCGAATTCACCAAGGCAGCCGCTTTCAACAACTTCAACAAGAAACTACACGAGATGGTGCCTTTTTCCGCAGGCAAAAGCCACACAATCGTATCCAATATCGCATGGAATTTTAGCATATCATTATGTTGGATCACACATTTTCCGGAGCTAGGTAACTTTCGATAAGCATAAGCTTTTAAAGCCTCTCCAATCACTTCATTAGATACTATCCCTTTGTTCTTTATGGCGACAATAACACGCTTGTACAACTCTAATCCAAGTTCAGATAAGTCCTCCACCCACCAATCGTTTGGTACTGTTCGGCTTCTTACGCCGTTCCAGTTGGGATCATTACCATTTTCCTCAAGAGTCTTTTTCCGGTTATATGTATATGACCAATCCACCTTTGACACATCGACTGATGCCATGGAAGCAATAGCGTTGACACAATGGCTGACTAACTTCAGTTCCTCACACAACGGTAACAACATTTTTGTTGTCTGAAGAACTATAATTGAGTCCTTCCAGCTTCGGAAAATAGTTGAGTTGAGGAAAACATCGATCTTGTAGATGAGGTTACCTTTCTCGACTGTCTCATGCATTTCGAGATACTCGGCTGCACAACGTACCAAGACAATGTTGTAAGCATTTAGGTCGATGGTCATCCCGTAACAAAACTTTGCGCATATCTCGAAGGCACTCGGACCACCGGGAATATCAGGAATGCAGACTTCCTCACAGTTTCCTTCGTTAGCTGACGACACCAATTTGTGTAAACGGGCACTTTTAGAGAGGAGAGGAAACTGCAAAAAATCCAGCGAATCAATATCTAAACCCGAGATACACAAACACAGTGACACGAGTACAGACTAATAGCGACATGGGATTGCATTTATGATGCAAGATCATCGTACCTTGTGAAGACAGAACTTCACATCAGCTATATGAACTACAACGTCTGTTGCCAATTCTGTAGCCACATATCTGCAGATGAAAATTTCGAGCTTTGGTTAATATTCTTGAACTGTAAATACAAGTAGCCCAAAGGTTTTCCCAAATGAACTTCCAAGAAAAACAAAAATAAAAATGAAAAGTAACTTGGGATTGGGAAACAAGACCTCATACTTTCATGTCATGACCAAGGATGCAAATGAGACAGGCCGAGCCTTTCCTTGGGCTTGGGCTCAACGAATTGTTCGAGCTCAAGTAGTCTCGGTTTGTTTGGTCGAATTTGTGTTCAAACCTTAATATTTCATCTATAATTATATACACACATACCTATAAACATCTTGATTACTACAAACAATAATTATTTGGCTTAAAGTAGGGTCGACACCTATATGAGCTAGGGTCGAGCTCAAACACTTTTTGAGCTGGCTCGTCGGGCTCGCAAGCTGGCTTGGTTCATTTGCATCCCTAATCATAACTTAGTCAAGACTGCATTCAGTGGATTTAGCAAGAAATCCTACTAATTTCCACTACACTGCATATATATCATCGGGATTAAACTTCAGGAAATATCACCGATTGATGCAAGAGTACAGTATATCTTCTAACTATTCGTTGCGGTCTAGATCATACGCTGCCATAAATATTAATTAGCAAACATAAAAAACACTAAATAGCTGATTCTCATTAAATATTAATCATCATGCATATAAAGAAACAAACTTTATTTTCCCGACAATATTGATTAAAAGGCTAATGATGTAAGAAAATAGACTAACAATACACCTTAACCGATCAAGACATACGAAGGTTAACCAAAACGAAGACAATTAAGACAACTTTCAGTTAGACAATAAGAAAGCAAATGTATCTATCACTCGAAGCACGTCATTACAACATTGTTCAAAACAACCCCAAACATCGATCCTTACAAGACAGTTAACAAAGATCTAACCTCATGTTCTTCCCATCATGGTGAAAGCAATCAGGTTTTGATCCAAGCTTCATAAACTTCATCTTTCGAACTGAAAAGTCCCTTCCTTCCTACAACACTTCAAAACTAAGCTCACACAGCAAAATGCACTACGATGGAATGACTTTCAGACATCCTTAACGATCTGATGAAACTAGAATCACGTAAAGAAGTCGAGGAACAGTATAAGTACTTTTGAAAGGCCGAATCTCGACAACAACCAAGGCAAACAGAGTGTAAGATTTATACAAATTCTTTTAGCTTATAAAGAAATGTTTCACTTGAATATAAAGAGAGCTCAACCATACAATGTTTCCTTATTCGGCAACAAAGCCCACGAACTCCGGCTACGCCTAGTCAGCACAAGGGACATTTCCTACAGGCTTCCACACTAAATTATTCCCCAAAAACAGAGAAAACAATTGCCACTAGCACCAAATCTGACTCTCCCTTCATTTCTTGATATTTCTCTTCTATTTTCTCTGTTCTTTCTACCAGAAAAATATAACATAAAGGCCCTTAAAAGTAGATTCTGACGTTCTCAATAGTTTTTAAGTCCAAAATATTATAAATAAATCAAGAAATACATCAAAACATGTGGATTATAATTAGTTTTGCGCTGCAGAAAACATTAAATTAGTATCAATATGAATCAACAAACAAAACTGTAACAACAAGAATAAAAGAGAGAATCATGCAGTATATAGATGTTTTTATTATGCATTATTAATGGTAATATCAGATTTATGAAGAAAATAACATCAGGGACAAACAAAATCTGATGAACAGAAAAGAATCATCTCTGAAAAACACATAATTAGGATTAAAATATGAAGCACATGACCCTCATCATGTGCTGTGAAAATCAAGCAAGATTCAAGAAACTAAGTGGAAAATTCTTAAAGGGTTTCAAGATTTTAGTCAATTTCATAACCCAAAAGCCGTTGCCATGTAAAAATCCCAACAAAATAATATTTATATAAAACAAAAAAAAAACATTTCAAATGTATAAAATGTGAAGCAAGGGATTAATCAAGAACTATTTTTGACATAGTATAATAATTTATACATTGTTTAAAAAAAAAAAAAATTGCTCAACCCTGCATGCGTAGTTCACAAATCTATGCAAATAAAATATCATTTTTGCACAGACACCAAAAAGAAGGGAATCAAGAAAATGAGGTGGGTATTTGGAGAATGTACAAAAAATAATATTCAGCTCAAAAGCCAAGATTTTGCTGCTATTTGCTTACCTGTTTTGCTAGAGGGAAAAATGCAACCTTTTTAGGAATTTTTCTTCTCAGAATTTACCCTTTTCCTTTACAGTAACAAAGACAAAAAGTGAAAGTGAAAACTGTGAAAAACTCATTGAAGTTTTACCCTTTTCTTTTTCTCTCTTTCTTTTTAGCAAGGGCTACAGTTCTTTCCGGAGAAATATGTGGTCTTAAGATTAGAATTTGTTTGTAATAATTAAGATTTAGACAGGTAATTTGCTGCAAGAAGCACGCGATACTGACATTCATCTTTCTTGTTCCCTCGTTAACGTTGTGAGATAATTTCCTCAGTGGAAAATCTCAAGGAAAAAGCAGTATTATGACTTGCCGGTAACTTACCCAAAAAAATAGTAAAAAAAAAATAAAATAAAATTACCCAAAAAAAAAATGGTGACCAGTAATTCCATTTCTTTCCATTCATAGTTTAATGGCTATTTAGAACAAATATTTATTTCAAGCTTTATCTAGAACTAGCATTCAGTGTATAATCAGTGCATGTGCATGAAATAAATAAATATGATTTATATACATTAAAGTAGTGTTTGTAATAAATTATACAAATACATAATCACATGCTTTTATTAATGGTGGAAAAAAATAATCCTATAAGTGAGAGTACTTGATATTCGAAAACCATAAAATAATTCACGGTGAGTCAGCAAAAAGTGTTAATATTTGGAATTATAATCGCTTACCTTTATTAAAAATAACTTATAATACCTCATAAGCAACGCGAGGCTGTTTAGATGGTGTTTGCAGCAGATTATGTAAAAGTATAATCATATACTTTTGCTAAAAATTGAAAAAATTGGATTATAATCAAAAGTATTTCGTGTTTTGAAACCATCAAATAATTCATTGTAAATCAACAAAAAGTTATAGTATTTTGAATTATAATCACTTTATTTTGAATTAAAATCACTTATTTTTATTAAGAATAGCTTCCAACACCTTATAAACAACCTTAACACTGCTTATGAGATTATAGATGATTGCTAATTAATTTTAAAGAATTTACAGTTGAAGCAGAGTTTTCAAACACTCAAAAACAGCTTTCAGTAGCTCATAGTCTCATGAGTGCATTTTATAATTAGTTACAAACACCACCTTATATAAATATATAGTATTATTGATTAATTTTAGAAAACATAACGAAAAATAATAAAAAAAAATGCCACTAATAACTCATGGCAAACGCCTTTTAGTCCCAAATCCAGTCAAAATATCATGCACATTAACATAAGCTTAATTATTGTACTAATAACATCAAAGAAATCTCTCGAATTTATTACTTTTTCGGACTTGTTACCACAAAGCACTTGCTTTAGATGTCAAAATGTACTATATTTAAGCACGCAAATAAGTACATTTTAATTAAGTACTTTCTTTTATTTAAATAAATACATTACTTGTGTAATTAATACAATTAAGTACTTTCTTTTCTTTAAATAAGTACATTATTTGTGTAATTAATAATTTTAATTAGACATCTAGGGATGCCCTAATCATCACTAAACCATAGTGACACTTTTTTAGGGTGGTGTTCACATGAAAATTCTAAGAAGATGGGCATAAATCAAAATAGAAGACCAAGGTTGTACAAATAGAGGCATGACCATTGGGACTTGTGACTTTGAATGTTAATTAATAATTTTGTACAAGATAATTCCCACTAATACAACTTTTTAAAACTTTTTATGTTTTTTTATTTATCATTAACCCTAAATTAAAATTTTTTTTTAGTCTAAACCCATGATTTCATACTTCAATTTTTGTAAACCATCACTGAAGCAAATATAGTGGGTTTATAAAAGCACTCTAGCTAGAATTGCAAAAAAGCTTAATTAGTGTCCAAATCTCATAACATCAATGGCGGGAGGCAAGAGCGAACTTAAGTTTCATGTACGAGTTGTCTATATATTCATGGTGATTATATGTTATAAGATGAAACTCTTGAAAAAATATCGATTGAATAAACATGTTTATCATAATCATTATTTGTAATGATATTCACAATATTTGTCCAAACATAGGTCTTTAGAAAAGAAACTTTTCGAGAAACCTCTCTTGTGTCAGTTGCGAATTTGGTGCTACATATGATTTTAGGAATGATCCCCTAGCTACCTAAAAGGATAAAATGTACATTCTCTTCTTTCTCAAGGCACCTCTTGAAACCCTTTTGCTGCGTACAAAAATGGGATCACTAGAGCTATGGAAATGATGTTCAAGCTCTCGAAACTCTCCTAAGGATCTCGAGTGTTGCAATTGTTTGAAAACCGAAACTTTTTATCTTGATTTTTTGCCCATTGTATTCTTTGATCTATTATTATACGAATAGCATTTGCTACTATAGTTTGAATAACAAGCATGTCTCTCTTCTTGCATTTTGAAATTCAATTTAAATGAGTTCTATTTAGTTTATTAGTTACTCAACTTAGAGGGTGTTTGGGTGAGCTTATAAGCTCTTTAAAATATCTTATAAGATGTTAAAATGTGTTTGGTAAAATTTTTAAAAAAAGATCTTACTAGCTCCTCAAATAAGATGTTAGGAGCTTATAAATTCTTTTTAGAAAAGTAAGGAACTCCTAATTTATTTTTAAGATCTTCACATGCACCTTCAATTTTAATCATTTTAATTACAATATTGCCATTACTAACATCTTATAAGTTAAAAGTTCTTATTTTATCCAAACACTTTAATAACTTATTTTTAAAATAAGATCTAACATCTTATAAGATGTAGGAGCTTATAAAATGTTTTAAATAAGTATAGCCAAACACTCTCCTGATACAATAATCTAGTGAGATTCTTTTAAAAGACCTCCTAGACTATGAGCTTCTTTGAATATTAAATTTTGGTTATTAAGACACCAAAATTTAATTTCATGAAGTAAACATTTCAAAAATAAAATAAACACAGTAAATGAAAACTAAAATGACAATTGAGGGATGGCCTTGAGTGATAGAGGAACAAAGCTGGGGTTCATTAAACCTACCAAACACCAGCGGATGTATTTCAGAGGCATCAATGAAAAGACTAACGTGGCAGTCGGCAAGCTAGGTTGCACGTCTTGATAATCAGGTTGCAGCTGCAGCAGAAAATAAATGCGTGATGATTTAAGATAAAGTTGTAAACCTTAATATAGGGTAGACAAATGCTTATACGCAACCGATCACATAAATATTAATATACGGTAAACAAATGCCCATACCGAATCGATGAGATTCGAATCTGCACCTCTTCTATGAAATGAGGAAACGATGCTGCTTCATCTAAAGTACGATGACATCCAATTAATTCAATTACCTTTCCCACTAAATGTTGCTTATTTTATTTTATTTTTATTTTTTCTGGAGTTATTAATTGTATTATGTTCCGCGTGCCTTGTTTACCAGCACAATAATAACGCTGTCACCCACCACCCACAATAATAACTATGCTTATATTCTTGAAGTTTATGGGGAAATGTTAAGAATCATTAATTTTTATGATTTTTCTTTTGAATTTTTATGATTGAAATATTGAAAGTTTTAGTTGTTTCAAGATATTACTTTAACTTTAACGACTTTGGTAGTGATACTTTGGGAAAATTACCTCTGTGCCTCCAAAGGTTGACATAATTATCAAAAGATTATCTGAGATTTGAATAATTATCATTACATGCCCTATTGTTAGTTTAATTAAAGCATAATTAAAATTACACCACTTGAGTTAACGCATAATTATAATTATATCCCATTCTACAGGAAACCTATTTGTAATGTTTCAAAATTTTCAGAAAATGTAATTGTAATTGTCCATCAATTAAAATAACACTAAAAGTATTACGAACATTATTCAAACATCAAAGAGTATTTGGTAATTATATTAAATCTCAACGGATGTTGAGATAATTATTCGAATAATTTTTTATACTGACTTAATTTGATGAATTTCCAATAATTTTTTATACTGACTTAATTTGATTCAATTTGTGATTGTTGATGATTGTTAAGGGATAATTATTTAAAAATTCCTAGAATTTGATCTAATTATAGAAACACTATATGATTTATAACACTTTCAGTTGCTAGTTTAGCTAATAAACACTCAATAAAGCATGAGTCACATTACAACACAAGACATGGTGTGCGAAAATAACAGCATCAAGAAATTCTAAGCTAAATGAGAAGCATAATGAAAAGATCCATTCAGAACTTAGAAATTACAGTAAAGTAATTAAGTTTGATTGGCGGATATGGGAAGTGCACAATCCCCCTTCTCGCTTTTACCAGAAAATACAAACCGGAGTCAACTCCAGAATTTTCCCGTGTCCTATCTCCTACTCCATTACTAGCACATCGACATAAAAAGTACAATCAATTCATACTTTCACTGAGATAGTAACTTTGAGTCACATGCAACAATCTTCACAGATTCGACAGCTTCCGTGCCATCCTCACATTTGAGCTGAGCATTTTGTAAGATGAAGGTCCAAACATTGTCACAGAATCGATAGGTATGAAGATGTCCCTGTAGCAATAAGGCAACGGAGAAAACAAAAAACAATCGAGCTCCGATGTCACATAGAAGGAAAAATAGAGACAAGGAGAAATGAAGGCTAACAAAAAACCAAAAAATGACATGGATTCATATCCTGGATAATAAGCCACTATACAGGACTAGAAAATTGGACACAGAGGATCAGTAAGGTACAACGAACAAATGCCAAACCGAAAAATTCTGAGTATATTCACTTGTATCTCTACCTTTTTGCTTGTTAACATCAAGGATCAAACTACTTCAAATTGGTAACTAAAAAATCTACTAAGTCAAATAAGCTCTTGGCAAGCCCCATCTCCGAGATTAACCATAGAAACTGTGAGTAGTTAACCCAGTTTACCCAGGACTACTAGTTCCTTTTAAGGGAAAACACCAGGTTCAAGATCTACTTTATTTGAAGTGGAATAATCTTCATAATGAAGAAGGGTACATAGCCAAGTTTGACAAGGAAACAGTCTAAAATAGAATTCTCTTCGGAATAGCAATGCAAAATTGCAGATTGCAGAACTGTTTTTACATATATCCCCAGGAAAAACCATTGGTCATTTTGGCATTCTATTATGAATTGTTTGCTTTATTTGCTTGGTTTTATATTATAATCTTAAAGAATTATGCCACCTGTAGAAAGAATGACTCCACACATCTATTGCAAATAATACTATTACCAATTTGTAACATATTCGCCAATTCATGTTCTGACATTTGCAGTTTATATTCTAATCATTACCGATATCAAGACCCTTGTAAAGTTAGTCAAAAGAAAAATGATGAAAAATAATATTAATAATATGATCTACAAGAAAGAAATGACTGATTTTCAGCTCAGAAGAGCAGACACTCTCACAACACAACCCTGAAATACACACTCACAAGCATGAAGGCATAGGTATCCAAAAATACAACTTCTCCATGCCACAAGCTGAAGTTGGTTACAAATCATTTGCAACAAATGCAGGCACCAACATGGCAAGTGATCGCATTATCTTTTTGCTGTAAAATGGAAAGCTACTTACCTTAATAGAAACCTTGCTCTTCACCTCACTCTCTAGAGCTTCAGTCATTGACTGCAGATCAAGGAAGCAACATTAAAGATAATTTAAGTGGAGCACATGCATGCAATTACCGGATGAGAGCCAGCACATGATCATGGAACAGAACCCAACTTCAAATAAACCCTAACACTGATAATTAATCTTTTAGCTTATTTTTGTTCATTAGTCATTCAAATATTGACTAGACCAAGTGGGGCAACTTCATAGAGCCCGCACTCCAAACATACTCCAATCTCCACCTAACACGGTTTACCATATGGAAAGTGAATTTGACTCTTTGAGTGAGGAAAATATTGATGAAAATGTTTTCCTACTTGTGTTTTGAAGAAAATAAATACTTGTACAAATATAGTTGAATAGTTAGAGTGTATGTGTTGTGGTCTCCTTATATGGTCTTAGACTATGAGGTCAAGTTAGGCCCAAGGTCCATTTTTATTATGGTACTAGCACTAGGCCTATCCCCAATGTTAAGCTACCCAATGTTGTTGGGCCACTTATTTCATGTTACTCCACGCTCCAAATGTCTAGCCCTAGGTATGAGCGGGTATGTTAGAATTCCATTTCCGTAAAGTGTACGGATTGTGTTCTCCTTTTATGGTCTTGGATAGTTCTCAACTCACATGCTAGCTTTTAAGGTCGAGTTAGGCCCAAGGTCACTTTCAATACAAACAGATCTTTGATAATTTACACATTTACTTCTTTCCTTTTCTCATGCCTGTCACTTACATTTAAAAGGTGAATAAAAATGATACTTAATTTGCTCATAATAAAAATGCCAGGGAAATTGATTTTGCTTTTCATCATAGCTTTTCCTTATTAAATCCTAGACTCAGAATAATTATAAATGCTCACTTCCAGTCCTGTCTTCCAACAGACAATTGATATTTCTCACTTCAACTAAATTTAGTACATAACCATTCTTATTCAATGATAATTAAGCTTTAACCAACAAGCATCGTCTAAGAAAGCTCAGGGTTTTAATAATCACCAGAAATAATCAAAAAAAAAAAAAAGAAAAGAAAAAGAAACCAAAAGAGATAACCTTGTCGAATTGAATGAGAACTTGAATGGCCAGTTCAGGGCTCAGAACTCCACCGGAAACCATCTGATCCAAAGTTTCTGTCAAACACATCCCTATCGTCGATCTCCTATACAGCTCGAAAGTCGCCATTCTTCTCAGCACTACTCAACACAACCCGCATCAAAAACGTAAATAAACAATCATAATCAAAATTCTTCCTCGAAAACAATCCAAATCAGTATCAATAAACACTTAACCACAAAGGAAAACTAATTTACCCGCTCGTTTGATCGATTAGTCCTTCAATTCAGAAATTTACAGGTGTTCTCTGCAGATGGATAGATTGAGAAAGAGGACCAAGAGTCAGAGAGGGAGAAGAATTGGGGCATTTTATACCCTATGTTTTATAGATGGGGGATTATATAGGCGTGGTGGAACAGCAAGGAAGCACCAGAAAGACGATAATACCCTCACTATTTTGTAGTATTCAACTTGGATTATACACTCTTACCAAGGTTAGATCTGGGTTTTCATCCAATGTAATTAATCGTCTCTTTAAAAAGATTAGATCTGGGCTACATACTTATTTAATCCCAAAATTAATTACTTATCTTAAAAATGGAAATTGAATAATTATTATTTTGCTGTATTTAGTTTGATTTTTAATACATTTCATAGACAATTTCTAAAGCTTGGATTAAATCAAAAGGTTACATGATTACAATGTAGTGTAGACCAAGACGAACTATGTGCTCTAATGAAGTGTGTTTTTGAATTTTTAAGTTATTTAAAATACCATATACTAATATGAATTAGTTAAATAAAAAGGAATGTCAAGTTTCACTACAGAAATTATTAGAAGTAAAAGGGAGACTCTTCTTTTTTCCACCCCTTAAAAACCCACAACCACTATTCAATAATGTACTTTAGGTAAATTTCGAGTCTATGCAATAATTTGAGAATTATATGAACCAAACAATTTGCATTGGACACGCTCTATATCACGGGCTCATGTCTCAAGAGATATTTGAATCTTGTGTAGTCTATGGAAAATTTCACTTCATTAATTGACTGGCCAACTCCTTTCACATTAGAAGTAAAAGGGAGTCGTTGCTTCAAATTTTGATCGTTATTCATATTTTTTCAAAGAAAAGATTATAATATTCGATCAATACATTATATATTAATAACAATAAAAAATCATTACAATAATTATAAACAGTCTACTAGATAGTAAAAAATCTTTAAATCCATTATACGGTAGAAAATCAATCTCTTGGTGAGAATCGAACTCACCTCCACATGATACATATGCAAAATTTTGAAAGGGTGCTACTAAAAAAATACATTTATTATTAAATAACCAATCCGCAAATACAAAGGGGCTTGACAGTGGGCTAAGGGCTTATAATTGGGCTAGATTATATCTGGACTTGACTAATTTACTGTATTTTACTTTGGGCTGATTCGTTTGGACCCAAAGGCTTCCCACTAATTTAGGAGGTGGGTCTATTGGGCTAGGCAGACCTTGGGCTTCCTATATACGTACTAACTCATAAATATTCACTAATATCACATTAGCATATAAATTTTTTGAAATAATAATTGTAGTGAATATTTTTGAAAATGGTAAAATTTGATTACTTAGTTTTAATGCATATGCATTTTAGGATTCATATTCAATTAAGTCATTCTTTTATACAGATCATCCGACTGAATTCAAGTATGATCCAAATTTTGAATAACACGTAGATTGAATTTAATTAATTTATATATCTCAACTTGAAAACAAAAGTCACGTATATTTCAATATTACAATATATAGCTTAGCTTCACCTCACATTAGAGAGCCGCAATCTTGTCTCGATTTGAGGGGGCTACAACTCATTTCATTTCTACTTAACCAACCCGATTCTCACTTTATATGGATACTTCGACCTTCAACACAAGAAAAAAAAAAAAAAAAGAAGAGGAATAATAATAAAGGTGAACGCTTGATAACACATTCCTCATTATTTTTCGTACTGCTCTGATCATCATTTCTCTTAAAAACCCACCAAAACTATATAAATATCATAACTAAAGCAAAAATTCTAACTTACTATAAATTCTCTCACTTATTTTATTCATCGTCCACATTCATACAAAATAGACCCTTAATTTTTTTCACTTACATTATTTAATTTCATGACTAATAAAATAAACAAAAAAAAATTATATGTTAGATAAAAGGGCCCATACATATCGTTAAGCATTATAGATTAGTGGCCACAAAAATATGCTGCCATGTGAATTGTAAACCAAAAATATAATGGGGTATATATGACACCGAATTGCACTATACAAAGAAATTATTGTCCTTTGCGCGCATTATTATTATTTCTCTCTCTCTCTCTCTCTCTCTCTCTCTGTGGCTGATTCACACTCAAGTTTATGTGATGTCATTATAAATTGTTTAATAAATTTTTATGTCATTACGTAAACTTATTGAGTTGTTAAAATCTATTAAATATAAATGCACAATGAATTAATCTATAGTCACAAATACAAAGTCCAAGTCATTAAATACTTAAAAATGCTTTTATTTATTTATTTATTTATTATTTTTTTAAGTTAGGATATCAATTGTTTGTTATGATGTTGAATTTACTAATTTAGCTTCCTCTGGATCATTCTTGAATGTCAAACCCAACAAGACTTTTCCACTTCTTGTACCCTAATCTAAACTCAAAATTTCTACACCGGATTATTAAGCATTTAAAATAATTGTAAAGTGAAAGATGATGACAGCCTGAGGTTATTTTTTGTCGAAGGGACAGGGTGGGGAGGTCTGGATCCTACCGTCATCAATTTAATTCACTTCAAATCTGTGGAGTTATTTTTCTACCATATGATTGGTAGCTCTTTCTTATTGTATACAAATATTATAATTTACTTTTATTAAAAAAATAATAATAAAGTGAGAGAGATGATGACAAATTAGGAAAAAGAAAAGAGAATAAAAGCATTTCAATAATGATGTACTACAAAGGTTTTCTTTTCTTAGAGTACTAAATTGCAACTTGGCCAAGTCTACAATGATAGGCAATTTTCTATACACGAGTTTTTTTTTGGGCCACACCAAATGCATGAAAGTAGCCACCACCACAAAGTTGTTCAAACCTTGACAACAAAGGTGATAAGAATGAAACCAATAATCATTTTATTATTTTTTTAGTAATTTAAATGTAGGAGTGGGATTAATATGTAATAATTTTTTAGAATTTTAAACTAAGAAATAATTTTCTTGTGAAATGGATTATTAGGATTACAATTCTTTTAAAGATGATTTTAGAAATTATTTTTTTGAAATGGATTATTCGGGCAACAATAATTTGACGAGGGATCTCGTAAATTTTTCATATAAAGTCATAAAATGAATTGTCAAGGTAACAATTTTTTTAATAGCGGTCCTAAAAATTACTTGTCCTTGTACAAAATATGCCCAACATCATATTTTAAAGGTCTAATAATTATTTAAATTTGGGAAGTCCAAGGTAACATAATTATACTTGATGTCACATTTTATTGAATTTACCACCTAAAAAATAATCTACATCATTGAATCATAGCATTAACTAATCAAACATAAGAGCAAATTAAAATGTCACATAGACTTGGACAGCATTAAAATGATTGAATTGCAAATCACTATTACATATAACTTTGGACTTATAATATTTTTATATAAAGTTACTCAAAGTAAACCTATCGAACCACACTACCATGACAATCAACACCTCTGAATTTTTACCTAATTACAAAAATAGTTTTAGCAGATTGAAAAAAATTACAATATGGCTCTTGCCATAAGTTTAACTAACAAAAAACTAATTAGGTTTACATAACATTACAAATAGACCTCCTCGACAAAGGCTTTGTCTACTTAAATACATCAGTTGATAGATTCTAGATTTTCAAAAAGTCCAATTATAATATCACACAATCTTTACTAAATTTTTCGTAATGATTAAAATATTATTAAAATATTTTGAATCATACATCATATTTTTATAATTAGACCAAATCTCGAATTAGGGGTAACAATCCAAAGAAGAAAGTGCATTGGAAGTCAATACTCATTAAAGCATGAGGCTACCTAAAAAGTCACATTTTCCGGATAATCCATGTGGGACGCGGGTCCTTGACCCAGATACATTTGACTAACAGATACATCATATCTTAAAAGAAGCCACCTACCTGGCAAATATTCATATATAATAACAAACATGCAAATAGTCCCAAACAACCCTAATTTTATGTAGGCCAATTATTTATTTATATGGGCCAAGATTAATAACCTATAGTTTAATTTTATTCATGTTTTTCTCATGTGGTTGTTACCAACTACATAATTATTGCAATTAAACTATGGAATAATTTAATTTTGGTCCTCAGATTAGAGCTGTCTGCCTCGTAATTGTATGCAAATTATATGATTAAAGAAGGACTTGACTAATCAAGAATTTAATTAACCTTCAATTAATCATGAAGACAACTCATGCAAAATTCGGTTTGTCTGCTTTAATTATATTTATATTCAATATTTTAATTTTATTTTGTATTGTAGATAAAGAATGCGAATAGAATAATGAGTCTTCATCTTTGTGAAGTTAATTACTTGTTCTGATATGTTACATTCAAAAATTAAATTAAAAATACCTTATTCTATCAAATTATATTCATTGTATTAGCTTGACCCGAGTTTTTAGGTAAAATATGTAGTTAGAGAACTAGCACGTGACTTATATGTCTATGTTAAATGATATTTTTGTCATTTTAATTTAATTTTTTGAAATTCTCAAAGAAAAATCTAATTTTTGAATGGAAAAACGCAAAAATGAATTACTTTGGTAAATATATGAAAGCAACATTTTAATTTTTTTATTCAATATTTTCCTAGCAATATACAACTATAAATTTAGGTAACCACGTGTTTTTACAAATTAAATTATTGTTAAAGAGTAAGTCTGTCGAAATGAGAAAAATTGAGGAAAGAAAGCTATTTCTCTAAATTATATAAAATAAAATACCTTTTTAAGTAAATGTTTGGATTTAGAACACATAAATTTAGCATAAAATCAACAAAATACATTAAAAACAAAACATGATTAAATAAACTATCCAGGGCATGTCATATCAAAATAATTAATAATAGAACTTTACATAATTAATTTTTACCACCGAATTCTATAATTCAAATCTGGAACTTCATATTGATTTTGGTCCCAGCCTATATATGAAGCACATTGTCATTCATTCCCCCATTCAGAGACCACCAAGTGGATAAGTCATCTGGGCAAAGAAACAATCATGCCTTCTCTCAAGAACATGGCTTATCCATACTACTCTCCTCCGCCAC
>JACFYI010000152.1:32504-49083 GCA_014898755.1 Handroanthus guayacan | reverse complement strand
GATACAGCCTCTTCTTATTGTTCCCATCCCACATGTTAACATAACCATCACAGCCTCCAGTGGCAAAAGTGCCATAGCTACATTTAGCATTTTCAAGTAAGCAATAGAAAGAAGCACAGATCATCTTTAACCGAAGAAAATTAAGCCACAATCACACAAATATCTCAGTTTCATGTGATTAAATTCAGTTAGTCTACATTTCTTTTTCAAGTCTGCAGAGATATCTAGGATTGCTTCAATGATCCAAACATGTCAAAGCTGTCGTTCATGGCATGCTGATCCAAGGATGCTTCAAAACTTTAACACTACATCCATGACAGTCCATAATACTACATTGGATAATGAAGTTCCAGAAAATTTTTAACCCTGGCTGTATATATCCCCTCAACCCTGTTAAGCATTTTATAGGAATGTTTGTTGTTGGTCTCTTTCCAACCCCTTTTCAAGTCAAGAGATCTCTCAACCCATATAATAGAGAAATGTGGTCTGATATATTCTTTTTCAACACAAAGCTATGGCCTACGAGTTGTTACTTCTTCATTGATATATCAGATATGGGATTTGATAAGTCTGACGTGGAGATGCAGGAACACAATATCAAATACTGTAGGACAACTTACATAGGGTGGAATGCAATGGCATTCACAGGGTAGACGATATCCTTTCCTGCTTCTGATCTCCGATGACATTTAAATGCATATCTGTACATAGGAAAATCAACAAGAGGGTAAACATTTGACTTCAAGAAAAGGTTATGCAACAGTAAAAAACAATTCTGTTAATAGGAATAAATTTCAGCACAAAGTCATTCTCCTTCAGTGTTGTTGGTTTGTTGTGTGATAAAATCCTTTTATGCCAAGCAAAATCTCCTGAGATAATTTCACTAAGACAATCAGTTTCGAAATTGTCTTGAGCGAAAATTTCAAGCAAATTGATGGTAGGTTTATTCTTCCATGACTAATAGTATTTTCTAGCCATTCTAAAACATTGGCATATATATACACGAAGACATAAATAGACAGATCCAGAGAGATGTTAGCTTAAAGTTCATTTTTCACATGCTTCAGGAAATATTTATGTCATAAGCATCTTTTTAAAAGGATTAAGAGATCATGTATTACTACTTCCACATATATGGTGTGATTCAATACATACTTTTTTGATTGACCAGCCTCTGACAGATCAAAAAACTCCGTCACCACCCGACCCTCGACAGAACTAAGAGCATAACCTGGAATCAAAGTTACGAAGAGAAAGGAAAGAACACTTACGAGAAGATAATTTCCACAATTGATTATTTGCTGTCTGATGTAATGAAAAACTTAGTTGTTACAAACTATTTTTATCTGCCTGCAATCTATGTCAATTTTCAATTCAGTGCGTCTTGATATTTCATTTGTCCAAAATATAGTAGCACAACAAGTTAATATCTGCTATAGCAGCGACATTGACAAAAATGTCACAAAAAGAGGAAAAGAGGAAACTGGTATTGAAACTTGTGAGATTATCTAATTAAGGGGAAAAGAGGAAATAAGAGTTAAATTACACAAAAATCCGATGCTATGAATTCCATTAACGGATTATTAGTATCACTACGCGTTTCATTATAACTTATCTAAAACCCTGTAAATTCAATCTCGATCGCAAATTTCTCTGTTCGCAGCGTAGCTACCGTATTCAGCCAATGCAATGGTGGTCTGTAAATGCAGGAAGGTAATGTATGTACATTACATCGCCACAGATGTGACTTTAGAGTACTGATTTTGTTTTCGGGTTTTAAGTTACTGATTTGATTCGCGATATAATCTGCATTTAGCAAATTTTAGATCAGATCGTGCTAGCGTTTCGGTCAGGAGATACTTCAGTTTCAATTTAGTTTCATTGTCGACATTTGCAATTTTTGATCGAGTGTAATTTCGTAGAATTATGTATTTTGATTGTTGATACGATGTTAGGCAGTGGAGCTCAGTGCTTTGATTATTTATGTTACATGCAGTTGGGTGATGATATTGAATTGTTTTGCTTTTTGCTAGCGTGAAGGCTAATGAGTTCTGCTAATTCGATGTTCTTAGGCCACTAAGCTATATTGCTTCGTCCACAAGGTGCCTGTTTGCGGAGAATGTATATGCTTTCCCGAACATCAAATTGGTGTGGTATGGTTATGACAATTTATGATTCCAGTCCTAGACATGTACGGTGTATAAAAGTTGAAAAGAAATGTTGTTTGTATTATAGGTGCGCACATACTCGGACTGGGTAATTGATGGAGAGTATGATTGGCCTCCTAAATGCTGCCATTGTCAAGCTGTGCTTGTGGGAGAAACAGATCCTCAAACTACTCGATTGGGCTGTTTGGGTATGTTTTTCCAACTTGTATACATTTTGACTTTAATCTTTTTCCTTTCAATTTATTTTTTTCAAAATCCATTTTTCTATTTCTGCATGTCTAACTTATGCTTGAATCATGCAGATGTTATACATACAAATTGTTTATTGTCACACATTAAAAGTTTCCCTCTGCACACAGCTCCCGCTGGATATATTTGTCCTGCATGTCCAACTTCGGTATATTCTGCTCCTGGAAAGTCTTGCTGTTTCCTATTATTTTGACCATGTCTTTTAATTAATCTAAACCCATTTTGACTGTAAGGTTCTTAAGTTTAATAGGTATTAGGCTGTCCAAGGTTGTAAAGATAATTGTAATGGTGAGTTGCATTTCCTTTATCTTGAGCATTTGCTAAAAGGAGGCTTGCAATTCTTTACATGATGTTCAAGCTGTGAGAACCCAGAGATGAGGGTTTTATAAGAATTTAGGCTGGAACATTAGTCTTGTTTCTTTATGAAACATATTAAAGGAATCCTTGTGAAGTTGAGTACTTTGATGAACTCTGCAACTGTGCTGAGGTTTAAATTGGAGGTGAATAATAAAGAATAGATGCTGAAATTGGTGACAGTCTTTAGCTGGGGGTCGCGATGCATGATTGGCATCTCAAACTAATCGCTGGTTTGAATTGTTTGGAAGGTAATCTGTCAGAAGTAATTGAAACTTCCAGACGATGATATATTTTTACGCAAGCTTTTTACCAGAGATTGATGATGTTACCTAGGCTTTCCCTGTTTAGAGAAGACAGTTGATACTGTTACTCTGAGAAGATTTGTGAAGCTAAATGGGAGAGAAGTAAGTTTATCTGAGAGTGCTTTGCAGTTCCTGATGATTAATTGTGACGAAACATTCCTTCGACCTTATGACAAGTATAGAGTCCACCCCATTCCCCTACCCTCAGAAAGTCCTGAAGGGAAACGGGAATGGGAAAGCTTGTAATTGTGTACATTTGCTTGGAATTTCTCTGCCGATACCATTTGATTAGCTATATATGAGATCATAGGCCTTTTTTGCAGGATGACTTCTGATATGTTTGAGTTGGTACTTCAGTTAGGCACCATATTTTGATGAGACTTAATCTTCTTCAGAGTCAAAGTAATATATTTTTTAAATTCTGTAACCTCATTAAATCATGCAAGCTAAAATTCAGAAATCGACTTCATTGCATGGCATCTACTGATGAAGATAAACTAAGTTCATAATTTGAAAATGCTTATAGAACCTTTATTATCTTGGATTAAAGTATTTTATCTCCAAAAGTGAAACTGAGATGGAGATATATTAAACCAGCTATGAGATCACAATCTCTAAGGGATGTGTATTTGTCCAGTATCCTGTTCCTTAACATCTTGTCATCTTGTCTGTTTTCTTTTCTTTTTTCCTTTTTTTTTCTTTTATTTGTTTCATGTGGAATGCTCTACTTTTTGCAGATATGGCCTCCAAAAAGTGTCAAAGATTCAGGATCACGTCTTCATTCAGAGCTTAAAGAAGCAATTTTGCAGGTAATATCTTGTCCTTAGCCATAGCCTCTATACAAGTGTAGCCAAGATCACCGTTGTTTCCTTGCGTAACTGTAATCCATAAAAACTGATAAAATTCGTAATTGTGATTCTGGCTCCTTTGCAAACTGGCATGTCGCATAAATTTTAGTGGTCATCATGGCTAAAGATAATCTATTTTTGGAGGAAATGTAATATATAGATGTCATCAGGTGAATGCTTGGAATAGTTGTCACTTTATGGTCTGCTCTCTTTTGCCCCACATTATGTGACTTAACAACAGGTTGCACAATTTTCTTTTGCTGCGAAATTCTTGGCTTTGATAACGCACCTTCAGTTGTGAATTTATTCTCCTCTAAATTACATGTTGTAACAATTAATGAATGTTTTGCTTGCAATCATATCTACACCCTCTGCCATTTCAGTTCTCTTCTGTATCCATTCTTTCTTCCTTATTCTTTGCTGGTGGAGCCGAGTTGCGGTGCTGTGTCTACGGGGGTCACTGGGAAAGTTCCATCTTCTTGAATATTCTTGTCACTTCTAAGTTTTGGCCATGATGTTTTTGCAGACTGGTCTGGAGAAGAACTTGTTTGGGAACTATCCAGTTCCATTGCATGGGGTAGATTCTCCATGTCCTCCATCTGCATTTGCTTCAGAACCACTGACATACATCTCTGTTGTTGGAGGGGGAGAATATAATCATGGAAATTTTCCCCCCGTTGGAACTGATGCAGCTTCTACTGCGAGACCAGCATATTTGTATATTGTGGAGGTAGATGGACCTAGCTCAACGACATCATCTTTGCCCAGTCATGAGCCTGATTTCATGAAAAACACGAGTCCTGCCTGTGTAAGACATCTTAATTTGTTATTTTCGTAACATTTGCGGTTTACATCATTTTTATGTGGTGTATTTCTGTGTGTTGGCATAGTGATTTATGTCCGTTTCTCATTTTTTTTTGTCCTCTTCCTTTTTACTCTTGGGTCAAGCCTGGGGCAACTACGCGAAAGAGTGCCATGCAAGTTGAAAGGCAGAACTCTGAAGTCTTGTATTACACCGATGATGAAGATGTGAACAGAAAAAGGTACTCACAAAGAGGTATGTGGAAGTTATTTTCTGTTATGTTATTTGTTTTAGCGGTCTCTCTCTCAAGTAAGAAATCAGGTACCCCTATGATGCGAAGTTTTTAATTCAGGTGTTATCTATGGTATTTTGTATCTGAAATAGGTGAAGGAAACATACTGAACTATGAGTTGCAGGTACTTTTCGCCTCAAGTTCCTTAGGTCTTTACTACCTTTCTGGTCAAGTGCATTGCCAACTCTACCAGTGACTGCACTGCCACGCAAGGACGATGCCTCTGAAAGACGTGTAAGACATCAGAAGACTTCAAGAACGGACCCAAGGAAACTCCTATTTATTATAGCCATCTTGTAATGCCTTCACTCTTTCTTGTTTTCACTTGCTGCACCTTTTCCTTTCTCTTTTGAACTTACTTGTGCATAAATGCATCCATAGATTTCTGCATATTATACTTAACAAATAGCGTAATATAATAATTACTTTATAGGGACTGGGATAAGTAAATAAGCCTGGCAAATGGCAACTTTCCCAGATTTTAGGGGACCAAGATCTGCACTTGACTTTCTTGTTGTTTCTTATTTTCACTGAAAGAATTAAGAGTGTTTTTCTTTCCCTAACAATAAAATTGATTAAATGAAGTAAAAGGCTCCAGTGTAAAGAGAAGGCCTCACCGTTCAAGAAATAACCATGAAAACTTTGGAGAACAGTTTTTCTTTATCCGTTCACTTTATGTTCTTTTTCTATTTTTGACACGGAGCAAAAGAAAATATCTTATTCTTTCATAATTTGCAGTAAAATACTTAAACAAATAAAAAATCGTGGTCAAGGAGATTATAGCAGCCAAAGCCATTGGAAATTTGTATTTTACACATTGGACCTGATATCGAGCTGCTTGAGCCTTGATGGCTTGGATTAAATTACAAGCATTAGCTGACTTACAATTTACAAAACTACTACTTCTCTGCAGGGCCTGCATGGCAACAATGGGCATTCTATATTACAGAATATCGCAACGTGGCCTCGGTGAAGAAGTCCCCGACAATGAGCCACAATGATCAAAACTTGATGATGGACCATTACAGTATGTTGCTCTGCTGGCTGCTTGTTACTGTTAAATCAAAATTTCCCTCATAGGGTAAGTTCAGCTGTTTTTGAGTGGAAGACACAATCTTGTTAATGCCTTTGTGGTCGTAGTAAATAGTTCTATTCTCTGCAATAGCAAAGCTACATGTTTTGGTGTCCATAAGATTCTTTCTATCCCTTTTCCACTCTTTCTTTCACATGCCAATTTATGTACTTAGACCGTACGGGAGTGTTTGCAAAGCTTATCACAAGGGCTTTTCAGCTAAAGCTATGGGAATTGCTTTGTAGCTGTCAGTTAAAATTAGAATGACTTTCAGTGCTTAAAGAAGTATTCTTGCTTGTAAAAACTAAAAGCTAAACACAATTTTGTGGTTATGTTATTTTAATATTTTGGTTTTTTTGTAAATAATTTTTCTTTCGATATATTTCATAATGCTAGAATAGTCTCATACCGTAAATGAGATTTGGAAAGATCTCTCTTTGGTTAATTTTATTGAAAACACTCCAATTTTTACTTGGCATTACTATTCAATCACTATTTCTACAACTGTCTTTATAATTATTTACTCTTTTATGCATAAAAGTTTTTGCAAATTTCTTATGGGCTGATTTGTAGCGGTCCTAAGATTTGGCTTAATTATAATTAATATTTTAGATGATTTGAAAAATTATAATAATATTTTTTATTGATAGTTCGATCATTTAATTTAACGAAGTGATATAGAACATTTGACAAAGTGCTAGTTGTGGCCTGAAAAGTTACAATAACACCTCGACATGATTTGGGCCATCGCCATGAAGATGGTAGGCCCTATACACATAAACATCTTTGGCAAATGTTGGGGCGCCAAGGATTTGGTTTGTAGTTTCAGCACTAGACTTCTCATTGAAGTTGTTGAGACTGAACCCCATTCACTCGAAAATCCAGAATTTCTTAATATATTCAATTATATTCTAATGAAGAAAAGGGGGAAAAGGAAAAAGAAAATCACATTTGACAATTCAATTTGGGTAATGTATTAGTGAAAAAAAAATATTCTTCTGATAGATAGAAATTGACAGCCCCATATTGTACCCGTCAAATGTTTGAAGTGATCTTGATGTATGAATTTTATTATATTCACAATTAATCATCTCCTTGTCAAAATTTAAATTTTTCAACCATATTTTTTAGTGTTTGAAATTGTGAATGTAAACTTCTTAAAATATTTTCAACCACAATTTTTTAGTATTTGAAAATTGTATACGTAATAAAAAAATTTCAACCATTTTTCTAGTGTTTGACATTGTGAATGCCACCATCATAAAAATCAGTTAAAAAATGATCTATCCCTTGCATTCTACTCATGTAGTCATTTTTCATGTCCTTAGTGTGGGAACACTATTGAGGTGAAAGAAAAAATAATTAAATAAATAAATAATAAAAATAGAAAAAAGTCAAACCCTTGAAAATGAAGAAAAAAGAAAAAGAACAAAGCAAACTTTTGTACAATTTTATCCACCTCAAGATAGTGTTTATGGTTTCATTTTTACAGGAACTGAATATAATTACAAATACTCTTGTTTTTTTGTAGGAATTTGCTTTAATTGAAATCTTAGATCAATATTCATTTATTCATTAGATCTAAATGGGTAATGTTTCTTTTAATTCGATTTCATTTGATAAATGAAAAGTGCATCTAAATATTGTTTTTTCCACTAACTTTCAGCAGTTTTGATTTATTGAAGAGTACTTTGTAGAATGTTTGGTAAGTGATTTTTACTTCCAGTCATAGGAACTTAAGTCAAAATTCACTAGAATTTTGAAACAACTTTAAGTTCTGTTTCAATTTTTTCATAACTCAAAATTTTGATATGTTGTTATGTAATATTGTTCATTTTTTGGCTGGGTTTTACAAGTACAAAACAACCTGAGAACATTAGGTGCGGGTCATCAGTAACGACTTACGCGGCATTTAGATCGAGTATCATGTCCTATATTTTATTTAAAGAACATTAGGTCGTGACAATTTATGCACATAAATAATTGATTAAATAATTTATTATACTATTGTGATGAGAAACCTTCCATTGTGGAGTCTCAACTACCACCAAAATAATAAGTATCAATGGAAAGTCATGCGAATGGTAATGGTTTGAAAGTGACATAAAAATGCCAAATTTGCAGCTTTCCAAGGAGAGAATATCTCCACAAAATGTACCTAATATGGTTAGCTACAAAATTTGGTTGTATTTAGTTGACAACTTATCTATATTGATAACAAAATTATAAAGAAAGTCCATTTTGTGTTTAAAATAAAAATTGTTCATAATTTTATATATTTAATGCTTTTTTTGTGCAATCATCAAAACAAAAATGTAATAATGAGGATAAAAATATTTTCTTTTTTTCTGTATCGTTGATTGTGGTGCCAGTGTTCTGAATTGTCAAATTTAGCCTTCACGTATCCCGCAAATCAAGTTATAAATCATATATTGTGATATGAATTGAAATTAGTATTCACATTTTGAACAAGCACCCATCTTTCATCTGAAGGGGAAAGCAAATTTGGTGGGTGGTGGAAATCTCTCTAGTTGAGTGGATCTACTCTGAAGTTGATTCGATATGCAAAACATAGAATGAAGTTAAGATTGTTGGCTGAACCCGACAAATATCTTATAATGCTTAAGTTGTCCTAAAACTTAAATGAAAGGTAATAATACAAGTGTAAAAAAATAACCATAGTGGTTAAAAATCATTTCTCCTCATTTACATAGTTATATATGCCAATGTAAAGGGCACATGTCGTCCCACTCAAGGACCAATTCTGTTGAACGTTTAATGCTTGGGTCGAGTTGGCTCAATCTGCAAAGGTACATGATTGTCTCCAGAACCAATTTTGTAAGATTAATATAGTCTTTTGCTAGATCACTTAGCACATTATGTTTGACTTCTGCATTGCCACTTCATTAATATCTTATTACAGATTCTCCTTGCAATATGTTAAAAAAAAAAAAAAAAAAAAAAAAAAAAAAAAGTAAGTAAAAAATACAAAAGAGAATTTGATATAAAGAGCAAAAATATGATAGAAATAAAGAACAAAGTATTTTTCTTACATATAAATGTTCTAATTATTTTTTATCCCCAAAAACCAAATCGAGAATGTTCAAGCAATTTTATTATCCTAATAGACTTATATTTTTACAAATAGAATCCAGTCATCGAGTCACTAGGTGTGAGCTACTTATTCTAATCTATGCCACGAGGCAAACACACCCTCTACATGCTTAATTAATTACTTTAAGAAAAGCAAAACCACTTATTGGACTGTGATTATAGTGCTAATCATGATCATTTGAGTAAATTATAAGTTGACCATACAATTTATCTCTCATTAATTGCAATTAGCCTAATTTATTATTCATATATTTGTTTTTATCTTATTTTATTTTTTTTACGAAAAGATATATGTGATTTTTTCTTACAAGCAATTTGGGTAAGAATATATGTTTAATTATGGATTTATATCAATAGCAGAGGATCTGCTTGAAAATAAAATCAAAGAAATTTAAATTCCTAATGAAGAAGAAAAAAATAATGAAAGAAGAGGAACAGAATGGAGGAAGGGAGAACTGACAGAGAAGCAAATAATTATTATGTTAGAATCTTCTCTTGTCTTTTCCATACGAGTTTTCGATCTCTTCACAGGCTTAGGGTGACCTGAAGAAAGATAAAATATTGCACTAAAATTGTTGAAGTTTGAGTTGGTGATATTGTGGATATATAGGAGAATGGATGAGTTAGATATTTTAATGGCATGATGTCGAACCTAACACAAAAAAGAAAGGGTGATAGCTAGAATAGTACTTCATTCATTAGTATTGATTATTGCCAATAATGTCATAAATTATATGCAAGTTTTGTTTTTCCATTTACGCATGCTTCAATGTACTATTTCCATAAAAAATATTACTTTTAATTCTTGCTGTGTTGGCTTTAGAACCCGAAGATCTTTTGATGACATTTGCACTCTCTCTTTCTGAAATAAACATGGATATAGATTTGATGTTGCTAAACATTCGGTGGCCGTGTTGGAATATATGCTGGCAGTATGAGTAGATTCTCATGGTAATTCTTGTAGGTGGTTTTAATTCAGGTGAATGCAGAGTTAAAACAGTGTACGTTGATGGACTGGTTACAGCCAAATTCTTGTATTTTAGACGTAGGGGGTGTTTGCAAAAGCTTTTGTCTTTGGAGAAGTAAAAAGTTGTTGAAAAAAGCTTTAGTGAAAGTTGATAATGTTTGGAAATAAAGTTAAAAAGTACCAGAAAGTAAAATTCAGAAGCAAAAGAAATGCTGCCAAACACTATAAAATAACTTAATTAAAGCAAAAAGTTGAAAAGTGCTTTTGAAAAGCTGTTGCAAATACCCCCATATTTCCCCGCTGGGAGCAATGGGGACGGGAGCCGAACTGGAAGACTTACGTCTGCTGGGCTGTTCCAGATAGTTTTAATAATATAAGAGTCACTTCCACGATTACTCTTCAATCTGATTATGACATTTTCATTCACTTAATTTGGACAACATTTATTGTCTTGAAAAGGACCCCCACGTTGTCTAGTTGTTCAGGTGGGATTCACTATCCACCCTTCCCCAAATCTGAATCCCAGTTTTTGGATTAAAAATCTTGATAATTTGACACTAACTGATAGCAGTTAATCTTGTATGGTTGATTAAATGACTTGGTTAAATTATGATGAGCTATTTTTATATTGGTAATTGTTTCTGTCAGGGCTTAATCTGTTGTTTAATGATCTGAAAAGGTACACAACTAAGCCCATTATTGGGTGAACTCAGTCTTCTCTAAGTTGTATTGGTTCCAGCCTGTGTTCTTATTATTTGATTAAGAGATATGGGACCCTCTTGCATATATAAATTTCTGTTTTAATGATATAATAATTTTTAGTGCATAGTATGTCAATCAATTCCATAATTATTTTATTCTAGCTAAGAGTATAAATATGCGGTCTGCATTCCCCATAATTTCCAACTTCCTGAGCAAGTTAAGCTTTCAAGCTTGTCTCTGATATTTGAAGCAACAAGACCCTCCTCTCAAGCTTCTAATTCCTACAAGAAGAATATGGAAGCTATAGGACAAATTTCTGAAGGGGAATGGAACTCCTCCTTCAATGGAATGTGCTCCGAGGAGGCTGATTTCATGGCACAATTGCTCGGTAGCTGCTCACTTCCAAATGAGGTACCGAGCAGTTCTAACTTTACAGTCTCATCTACTTTTTTGCCTTCTCACACACCAAACATGAATGGTGGTGGCGTCGGTGAAAGTGCAATGTACTCATCGGACGAAACTAATACTAGCATGTATTATTTTTCACAAGGGAGTAGTTATAGTGGAGGTAGCAGCATTATTTTTCCCTCTTCGAGTCATGAAAGCTACTACCCTAGTTTCTCCCATCAAATTATTGCGGCTAATAACAATTTTATGACAATGGACTACTATATGATGGGTGGTGACAGCAATGGCTCCCAAGTTCCTTTACTTACTAACAATGTGATGGAAGGGGATGACTTCCTAAACCAGGATGTCAGCAATGATAGTATGGAATCTGACAGGAAACTGCCTGGCGATGTTCTTCAAGGGAAGAGTTTTCAGTTTGAGAAGGAGCATGAAACCGTAGTTCCACAGCCATTGGGAGATGATAAAACCAGCAGCCCTTCAGAAATATCGAAGAAAAGACGGTATACCCCTGTAGAAGTATGTAAAGAAATCTTCTTCTTCCATCACCTTTATTTCATGGCATTTTACCTTGTGATACTAGGATATTTTTTTTGGTTTCTTATTATCTTTTTGATTCAATGCAGTTCCAAAGAAGCAAGAGAAGCATGAAACTCAAGAAATGTGCAAAGGTCGATGACAAAGATGAAGATAATAATAATAATAACAAAAACACAGTGCTTCAGAGGCAGAGCTCAAGTGGGTGCTGCTCGGAAGATGATTCCAATGCTTCACATGAACTGAATGGAGTGCCTTCAAGTTCAAGCTCGAAAGGAAATGGGGCTGCCAACCAGAATGGAAAGACACAAGCCAGCAGGGGTTCAGCGACCGATCCTCAGAGCCTCTATGCTAGGGTAAGTATCTCCTGATTGTTCCAACATGCAATATTTAGATTGTTGATTATCTTGCTGATGATATTCTTTTCAACAATCATGTAGAAACGAAGAGAACGAATAAACGAGCGATTGAGAATCTTGCAAAACCTTGTCCCTAATGGAACTAAGGTAAGGATAACTGCATTGATGTTAATTTTTTAGGATAATTACCTCAACACCCCCTGAGGTTTGGCATAATTACCAAAACATTTCCTGATATTTGAATAATTATCATTACACCTCATATTATTAGTTCAGTTGACGTATAATCATAACTACACCCCTTGAGTTGATGCATAATCATATTTCACTTCCTTATTCAAGAGGTCTGCTTGTAATGTCTCAAGATTTTTTAGGGGGTGTAATAATAATTATCTATCAACTGAACTAACAGTATTGGGTATAATGGTAATTAACCAAACTTCAAGGAATGTTTTGGCAATTATGCCAAACCTCAGGCAGTGTTGAAGTAATTATACCTATCTTTTACTCCATTGTGAAAGGGGATTCTGAGAAGAACATCCTTTGTTATGATAGGTTGACATAAGCACAATGCTTGAAGAGGCTGTCCAGTATGTAAAATTCTTGCAGCTTCAGATTAAGGTAAGAAATGTTGGCTCATTGTTCAGTTCTTCCACATATGACTAATTTAAAGAACTCTCACTTTGTATGGATTTAAATTCTGGAGCTTGAGTAGCTTGTGGGATTGCAAATCTTGATTCTGGCCTTTTTTTGTCATGTACATGCAGCTTTTGAGCTCTGATGACTTGTGGATGTATGCTCCTATCGCCTACAACGGAATGGACATAGGGCTCGACTTAAGGATTTCTACTCCAAAATCACAATCTTGAATGATGTGGGGGCAAGTTTCATGTCATTTAATTCAGTATTTTACCTTATTCCGTTATGAATTGTTAGACATAAATATGATGATGTCATAAAGTGAAATGTTGATATTATCATATATATAATCTAGCGATTCATAATCGAGTTGGGTATATTCCTAAATAAATGACATGATGTGAACCCTAATGAAGGTGATGGCTTGGTGGTGTTGGATTTTCTGTGTATAATATACCACAGACACTTTTTTTTTTTTATGAAAATATATATATATATATATATGATAACATAAACAACGGCGTCGTTATCTCTATGATGAGGACTAATTATTCTTGTTCATTAATTAGATCTAATAATCTGAACTCATTGGCTGTCATTGGCACCTGATGAACAATGTTCTTCTTCTTCTTCTTCTTCTTCTTTTGTAATTTTCGCAATTTCATTGTAATGACCAAGAGCTTCAATTGTACAAAAAGCTGAACTAAATTAATGGAGTTGTTTTATGTGGAACGGTAAAAGTAAAACTGAATTTAGCTTGCTGTGTTGACTTAATATGCTGGAAAAATATCTTTATTGTCATATTAGGGTTTGTTTGCTTATCATATTGGGGTGATTAAGGATGATATGATACACATGCAATTAAGTTAAATCCAGTATTTGTTGGCTATTATGAGTTGAGCATTAATTACCGTTGTAAGAAAGAAATTGATTAAGGGGGTGTTTCGCGAAGCTTATTTAAAAATATCATATAAGATCTTACATTTTATATGATATTTTTAGAACTTACAAGATGTTAAATCTTATTTTAAAAATAAATTATTGAAATGTTAATGTGGACAAAATAAGATATTAGATCTTATTTAAAATTAAGCTGTTGAAGTGAATAGATAAAATAAGATGTTAGTAGTGGCAATTTTGTTATTAGAATGACTAAAGTTAACGGAACATTTCAAGATCTTAAAAATAAGAAAGTGCTTAGGCAAGCTTATAAGTTCGACTGGTTCATCCAGAGCCAATAGACTCTCTATATTGGATAGACTAATAAAATTAATTAAGATGTAAACTGATGCAAACCAATCAAAATTGATTAGAGACCACAAAATCTAGAAAAAAAATAAGGTTTCTAAATTAACTAATTTTTAACTTCTTGTATTTTTTGCTTAGTTTTGCACTTAAATCCAATTAGTTGGTATTTGAATATCTTAGTAGAATACTACTCGTAAAAACCATTGCACTAAATAGTTAAAACTCTTTATTCTCATTTGAACTTCTATTTTATTTTTAAGTGATGTGTATATTATATTTATATTAAATATATTTATGATATGATACTAATTGAATTAGTTAAAAAAAAAATGATCTTTCTTATGATCAGTATGGTTTACCAATTCTATTTCGGATCCCTTATTTAAAAAATTGATCTCATGACACCATGATACCTCAGTATTTCACCCCCAATAGGGCTAATCTTAGTCAAAGCTTATTCACATCATTCAAGCTAATAAAACTCTCAACAAGTACATATAAAATAATACTTCGATACGACTGGATTTGCATCATCTCAGCAACGAAATTCAAATTGACTTTTGCGACATTCCATATCACTAATTGTAGCATTATACAAATGAACTTGTAATCTAATGAAATAATGACATTTTATTCAAATGAACTTGTAATCTAACGAAATAATGTCGACATCATGTGTAATAGTCGGGAAGTACCAAGTCGGGGTTAAAAAATATAACCAAGATCAGTTCTAAAACTAACAACTTTGAGTAAAGCTTTTTGGTGATGTTCGTATATGTTTCTGAGGTATTTTAGATAATAATATTTGAAAAATGGTGTTTCAAAAGTGGAATTGGGGAATGTAATAATGAGGCTGGCGATTATGATGAATGTCTAGTTATGTTTTAGGTGGTAAGTAGAATTATTTTTTGTATTTGAAGTAATCTTTGATTATATTTCGGGAGCAACAATCTTGTTGTAGACTCAAATAAATTTTCTTTTTGTTTGAATAGTAGGGAGAATTTTGATTTTAATAATATATTTTATATATAATTATAACAGTAAAATCAACAATATATATATATATGTGTGCATGTAAAGGTAATAATTTGATATGATCATTATATGTAATTGTAATATTTAAGATTAGTTTGTAAATTCTATTACTTAGGAGGGGCGTTTTGGAAAAATGAATTTTTTTGTTTTCCATCCAAAAAGCCAAAATATTTTGACAAAAAGTAACCAAATACAGGCTTTTTTTATTATTAATATTTTTTTTTTAAGCCCACAAATTCTATAATAACTGGAGAGTTAAAAGAGAGGAAGGGGCATGCTCTGGGAAAATGGCCAAGCAAAACCCTATTTCAAAATGAAATCATACAGAGCAATATCCTCCCTATGGATGATTCGTCACAATAATATAACAAATGCAACTCCGTCAACAATACTCGGCCGGAGCATCGTTATAAACCCCAAACGATGCTTCCAATTCACAATTCTTCATTTGATATTTCATCCACCGGAGACATACACTAGAGCGTTTGCATACCTACACGCACGTACACAGCCCCACAGACAAGCATATACCTACATACAAACGTGCATGTGCCCGAATAGATGAGCATAGACCCACATACAGACGTTCACGGGCCCTACACAAGCGTGTACACATATACCTACATATAGACGTGCACGGACCCTGTACAAAAGTGTGCTCGAGTAACTCGGGCAACTCCATCCTCTAAATCACTTGCAAGTGGTAAGGTACTAAATCAAGACGAATCATGCTTCGGTTTTTCACCATACCATTAGGACCTACTTAGATATGATCTGCTCCTCAGCAAATCTACGTAATATGGTAACAGATTTTAACCCCTTCCACAAGATACATAGCCATCATCAGCATAGATAAAAGTATAACAATGCTATACTCCACAATCCCACATTACCATTTGAAAAAGAATACTCAAAAAATGCTCTAACAAAGCCATCAAACATGATGATGACATTTTAACATCATTCACCAAGAACAGCAATTAATTAATACAGACTTCTTTTGTAAATAACAAGGTTGACTATCCTCAGAAACATGCAATCATGATGAAGATACAACGACGTAAAAGATGTGTACGGTCATATTCTCGCAATTAAATTAGCGGACACAACCTGTCACATGCTAGAATGTACATAATTCGTCCTAGTTCGTTTCTTATGCATCCCATATACAATCCTGACTTCAGCATGTGAATTAAAATAAGACATGAGGACCATGAGCCATTTATCCTCCAACAGATTTTACAGTATATATATTTATGATTCTACCTTCAAAACCTTTCTTGGAGACAGATGATCAGATGTATGAGCCCCCACGCCACATCACCTTAAAAGACGAAGAACGATTGAGAATCGTTTTCAGGCATGATCTTCATTTAAGTGATTTGGAACTTCGTTTTGACTGTCTAGAGGCATATATTGTGCCATTATAGCCCGTATCTCTGAATCCATATATGACTGAAATGCAACCAGCGAAAAGTTA
>JACFYI010000152.1:11274-21806 GCA_014898755.1 Handroanthus guayacan | reverse complement strand
TTTTTTTTTTTGTTACACTTACGATCTTTACACTTTTGTCACCTTTAGATATTTTCAGCAAAATATTCTATCGTGATTTTCTCATGCCTAGCATGTGACTAATTAATAGTATTGTCGTCTAATTGCATATAATTTTAAGTAATTTTGTTATTTAATAAGGAAAAGAGCAAGAGCATAAGATAAGAAATAATCTACAAATAATTATATAGTTTCTAATTTGAAGTAAGTTTGAAACAAAGAAAATACTCTAAGTTATTTGCAAGTGGGTGACAATACTCTTAAAATCAATCACAAGCTTGATATGGGAAGAATCACGACGGAATATCCTAAGAAAAAATTCAAAGATGGTGAAGGATAAAAAATAATATAATTTTACATAGTAAAACGTAACCAAAAAAAACCTTATAATTTTACATAGTAAAATGTAACCAAAAAAATAATGGACAACATATAAAAACATGCTTAGCTTGAAAAACAATGAGTATTTCCCCTAATAATTAATAGTTAATAAATTGATAGTAAAATTATTGTCGAAAATCCCTTTATTTACATATACACGTATATATTGAATGTGGAAACTTCCCCCATGGCTCGTGGAGGTCTCCCACAAGCTCTTTTTGAATTGTGTTGTGCTGGTGAAGGTATATCTCATAAGTTGAAATCATAAGTCGTTTCAAATTAGGCAGCTTAAACTTATTTTCTGATAGTGCTCAATTGGGGCACTCCAGCTATTATTTTTGTTCATCTTTTTCTCCTTTAAGTTTTACGAAATTAGCCCTCCACTTGATAATTGGCCAATTTGAACACACTACCAAATAATTATTGTCTAGTTAGTTCGACATAAGATAATGCAAATATATCTTGCATGGTCAATTGTCAAAGGTAATACGAGCATGTGTTTAAAAAGGATAATTACCTCAACACATGCTAGACGTGACCTAATTACAGAAAAGTTCCATGTAATTTGTGAAATTATAATAACAACATGTACAATTAGTTTAATCGACGAAAAATGTGACGTAAGCTGTGTGACATTAGAATTAGACATCCCTGATAATATAACATATCAACTTAAGTTAAACGAACCGAGCTTTGATTATTTTTCAGGCTCAATCTCGAATTTGAACTAAATGAACTGAGTTTGAGCTCGACAACCTTTGAACTTGAGTTTGACCACTTTCCAAGCCGGCTTGTCAAGCTCACGAGCAAGCTTAGTTAGTTTGCATCTAAAGTATTATAAATAAATTCTCTGTTAATTTAAGATATTTAATTTTTCAAAAGTATACTCATTTATGACATGAGTTTTATTAAATTTTGGATTAATGATAAGAAATATTATTATCATTTTTTAAATTAAATACAACATTTCTATAATTGGTTCCCATGAGCATTTATGCACTTATCCCATTGAAAATGATTGAGGAAATTGGGAGGCGTTTAGACGTGGGATTTTGTAGGTTTTAGCACCTTTAATAATAGAAAAGTCAAAGCCAGCGAATTCAATAAAAGCACGACACGGTAATCTGCGGATGAGCATGAAAATTTTAAGTCAATTTATTTGACATTTTGCAATCTGTTATCCACTGTCATTGTCCAAATTTACCTAAATAGCCCCAGCTGCATTGCAATTGACTTCTTCTTTTTCCTTTTTTAAGGTTTTCATTTTTGTCTTTTTATTTTTTTATTTTTTTATTTTTTCCATCTTCGCTTTATGCACATGTAATTGGATATTTTATTTATGTATGTGATTTAGAGATGACTAATTTGTTCACAAAAGTATTAAATGTTATAATTCACGCATTTTTTTTTAAGAATTAAATTGTTTTGATTTGACCTCGGTTAGGTTAAGGACATAAATGTCATTCTCAATATTTCCACTACCCCCTAAATCTCATCATCTTTTGTACTAATCTGACCAAAAACCATTATATATATTCATGTAGCCCAGAAACCTCAACTCCATTCTCGCTACGACAATACATTTCATCTGCACAAAAATTTCAATTTACGAAAGAGAAATCAAATCAATCCAAGGCTTAGTTCCGTCCTTATTCCGCCGCCGCCGCCAAAATGGAAGGCTTAATTCCGTTCCTTATCCACGCGATGAAGAAGCAAAGGCCGGCAAACGCTTACCGCTGCCTTTCAGAAAACTCCGCAAGCGGGCGAAGCTACCACCTCCTCCTCGCCGGAGATTCCGTCGAAGGTTCCTCCCACCGCCGGACCAGATCCGAGATCCAGCCTCCTACCGGCTTTGATTTCTCGTCCGGATCGGAGAATGTGGCTCGCGTTAAAAGCTACGGGACCGGAGTTCCTACGGTCTCTCCTTGGAATGGGGATAATGGATTGAGGCAGAGAGGTTTAGGTTTTAATTCTGCCTCGCATTATCAAGTTTCTGGGAAGACTATTAGTTATGGCCGATGAAGAAAAATTGAGCAGAAATCCAGAAGATGGTAATTTGATTATTGAGTTTCCGGATTTGCTTGATTGTTTTCAGTTATTCTTTTAATTTAATTGATATTATGCTCGATGATGTAGAGGGTTTATGTTAGTAATTTAGTATTGGGTGTTGCGATTATAGATTATTAGGGGAAAAAAAAGCATGTAATGTGATGGAACAAGTGTAAATTTCAGTTGTTGATGTTCGAATTATTTTATATATATATATATATATTGGTCAACATGAATGTTATTCTCTCCCGTATTTATAATCTTTAATAAATTATTGACCCTGGTGGTGTGTTTCTTGTGATCTTCTTGAAATAGGCTGATTACTGTAAGTTTATCGTGATATCATGAAAATACTCACTAGATTATTACAATGGAATAACGATTCTTCAATGAATCTGTACTAGTAATATCCATTTTGAGATTTCATAACCATAAAAATTCCATTAACTAATTTTACATTCAAGAAATCGAGAATAATTTAGTTTCAAAAATTAATTAATCTTAATATTTTCAATAAAAAAGTTAATGATTGCCAATATAATGGATTCTGCGTAACATCACAATTAACCTCTTGAAAAACTCAAATAATTAGAATTTACCATTTCAATCTATATGTTAAATTTTCAATCACATTTACTTATTGAAAAAAAAAAAAACAAGAAGACGAAGGTGGTGGAGGAGGAGAGGAAGAAGAAGACAAATAAATTCTTTGAATTTCCCACGGATGAACAGGAAATTCTTGATGATGAAATACATGTGAATTTATCGTTCGTCCACTGAGTTATTATCCCGTGTTTTAGGCTTGAATCTCGAACACCATTTGATCATGAGATCTTCAAGATTGGCATCCATTCGAGTCCCAACGCCACCCCAAACCAGCATGTGGCTCAGGTCCCCAAGGGATGAGCCTGTGACCTCATACACTGGATTGAACCCAATTCTCTTGTAAAATCTTACAAGCTGCAATATATTATATCAAACATATATGTCATAAATAGAGGAATGCCTTTAAAATTGTAAAAGGATAATATATATATATATATATGTAATAATAAAAATGAAAGGTAAACAAAATGATTTAATAACAATAATACTATTTGCGGTTGAAAAAATTACAACAACACTCATGTCTTTAGTTTAGTTGACAAAAAACTTAATAGAATTACACTTAGACTCCATTGATACTTAACACAATTGACTAAAACGTTACAAGTAAACCTCATTATAATCTAACATGCTCAATTTTCATGGGTTCTAATTATAATTTTACTAAAACTACATTAAATTTTCGGTTCGTTAAACTAATGATATGGAGTATTGGTATAATGTCCCAAATTATATAAAATATTTCTATAATTAAGTGGACACAGAAAAGTGACAAAGGGAAAATTGATAGGGATCTTATATTTCAAATTGATGTTTCATGTCATTCTGTGCCATAAATACGGGACGAGATCTTCTATTTCAAAATTGTATTTCATCGTCTATTATATGTCTTAAATATATATTAAGTGTAAAAATTATTTTCTTATAAAAATATAAAATTATATATACAATAAATTAAATACAATCGAATAGAAGATGAAACATTGAAGATAACACACACTCATGATAATTAGGTTGACTCAAAATATTAATATGCACCATTTAAGCAACAAAAATTCCTCGAAACAAAACCAAATTATGCAACATAAATTACCTTAGAATGATAAAGATCAGTATCATTAATGGCAAGCAACTCAGCTTTCTCGCAACCACATTCATACCCATACCTAATCGCTACAGCCCCAATAAACAAACCAATCCCAAATATCGATTTCTCCATTCCAATCGTCTCTCTGTTCAGCCTCATCGAATCCAAATGCAGAATTTGACCCCCGAACCAAACCCTAATTAAGCCCTCAGCTTTCCCCAATTCCCTTTCTGTTTTCAAATTTTTTGCTGTGATTCTGAAAAAGGGCCCAAATTTCTGGAGCTTAAGATCGAGATTTTGTGCTCTGGATGAGTTTATGATATCGGACATAGTGGGTAATGAAATCTCGAGATTTTTTTTGGTTTTGGATGGGATTGTCTCGTTTAACTCGAAATGCGTTTTTGGTGTTATTATACATTTTTGGGTGGGAAATGAAGTGCTTATTGGGGTTTTTTGAGGAGGAAAGGAAGATAATGGGTTGTTTAGAGCTTTGGGTAGCTCCATGGATAAGGGTTGTTTAGAGCAGCGAAGGTTAGTGGAGTCTGAAAAATAGCAAACGTGGCCAAATACCGGGCAAACATGGTTACGGCCTAGGGAAGTAAGATGAGTCGAGTCATGTGAACGGATTCGTTTAAGGCCCGTTTAAGTTTCTTGAGCTCGAGCCAACTCAATCTGAGTTATTTATTGAGTCGAGCTTGAGTCGAAACATTATATCAAAAAGCTCGTGAACCGGCTTATAACTTTTGTTTTTCATATATTTTTATATTTTTAAAATATTTTAAATTTATTATTAGTATTAATAAACGTAAATAATATTATTACTTTTATTAATAATGAAATAAGATCTAGTACTAGTTATATATGTATATATATATATATTAGTATTAAATTAAAATATTAAACTAATTTGAGCTCGAGTTCAAAAAATTTTCCAAGCTCAATTCATTTAGACCCCTATCTATGAGTATAAAAACTAACATTTAGTGTTTACCTAACAAAATAAATAACATATGTAAAATATACTTTATATGAAAATATAATTAATTCTTTTATGATATTTTATTGGTTGTGGGCAATTATTAGAGTGCATTGACAATCCTAGATTTATAATTAGACTCTCCGGTAAAACCATATCCGTTTGTAGTCCAACGGTTAGGATAATTGCCTTCCAAGCAATAGACCCGGGTTCGACTCCCGGCAAACGCACTTTTAGTGTTTTTCCGGTCTTTTTTTCACCGGGAGAGCTTTTTTTTATTTTCATTTTAGCCCATAAAGCTTACCTTGAGAGATGACTCAACAACAGTATATGATCAAATGGCAAAAATATTACCAAAAAATTAAATAACACGAACGACAACAATAATAATAAATATTGTTTTTAAATTATAAGAAAAGGAGACATTTAAATGATTTTTCATTGTCACATGCATTTTAGTCATTCTCTTACATTTGTGTGTTATTTAAATATGTACGAATATTTAAAAATTTTATATACGTGCCAATGTCTCTTTCTATCATTCACCTAATATATTTCTCTCTCTATATATATATTTATATCTATGTACTATTTTAACTTCTTATCGGTGTATTAATTATTTTGAATGTTTATAGTATATTTCACCAGTTTTGAGGTTGTAGTTGTTGTTGTTGTTGTTGTTATTATTATTATTATTAAAGTTTAACAAAAATAAAACGCAAACATATGGCTTGTTCTTCTTTTTTATATTATTAAACAAATTATAAAAAGATTTGTATTGGATCCATTTTGCACTTAGTTGGGCCATTTTGCATCACAGCCCCCTCAAATTCACAAAAATTTAACACAATCATTTTACTCGTATATAATTACTTCTATGGGAGTATACAATAAAACTGGATGAAACACTAAACATTACATGATTGATTTTATTATTAAAAAAAATTAATAATAATAATAATAAATTTTAAGCCAGCTATACTTTTTGTTTATTAAAACATTACTTACACTACTAAAGAATTTTTGCGTGAGAAGATATATAATAATTGACTAAATATTTGAATCAAATTGAACTCGCTCAAAACGTTCATATGATAAACAATATATATTTTTCTTCATCTCGTTGGCATTCCTATTTCTATGTAAGTGGAATATGCATGGAAATCATAATCATACAAATATTGGACAAAATCATAATATATGATTCCATGAGATCTTAACAAAAATTTGAAATAAGAATTTTAATTTTATGTCAATATTCTCTATAATTAACACAAATTAGACTTAAGATTAAGTAAACTTCAATCCGATTTTGAGTCCAATATGTCTAGTTTGTGCAATTCTAATAAAAATGACATAATTAAATTTCAGCTCACCAAAATCATTAAAAGAAAAAGCAGAAATATAAAAGTAATTTCTCTGCATTAATATTAATTTTTGGTAAGATTATAAGGTATATAACAACGCAAAAGAAAATTATTGGGGTTAACAATTTTAAATTACTCCAAATTTTGTTAGATTTGAGATCTACCAAAATAATTCTGTGACTAACACAAAATTTGGAAGAGTATTGTAACCTAATACCATGAATTCGAAATAATTTCCTAGTAAATCTTTCAATCCAAACAAAACAGACAAAATATTTTTATAAGTAGGTAAATAAATCTCAAGATTTAATTCCTATATAAATGGTGCATGCATGGCCATGGCTTGCATGCATTGCCAAGAATCATACCTTGAGAAAAAATGGCAAAGTTCTTAAATATTTCTTATTTTCTCCTCCTTTTCATTCTAAATTTGATCTTTGGTAATAATCCCATTATATTTTTCCCTAATATTTGCATAAAAATACAAAAAAATAGAATAATTTATCAATTTTGTTTGCTCCTCAGGTTTTCAAGTTTTTGCAGCTCCTTATGATTACTCATTCACACACAAGGCAAGTTTTTTGAAGAAAATATTCAACTTTATGTTTAGAAACTTAGTTTATTTTGAATGTTTTTATTGATTTTCTTATCGAGTTTCGAATTTTTGCAGTGTTTAGGAACTCCGCACAGGCCCCAATATGATGGAGGAATAGTTGTGAATCCAGAATTGAATGACGGATTGAATGGATGGTCAAGATTTGGAGATGCAAAAGTAGAGCACGTAGAATCTCAAGATGGCAACAAGTATATCATTGCTTCCAAAAGACAACAATCTTTTCATAGCTTCGCTCAAAAGTTCAATTTAGAGAAGGAAAAACTATATACTTTCTCAGGTATATCTCGTCATCTAATTCACATTTTTTTCTACAAGAAAAACATATATTAATCTTGATTTATTTTATTATTTTTTTTCCACTTTTTTGTAGCATGGTTACAAGTAAGCCATGGGAACGCTGATATAGCGGCCGTATTCAAGACACAGGGCGGCTATGAAATTGCTGGATGGGTCTTGGCCCAAAAGGGTTGTTGGTCGATGCTTAAGGGTGGCCTAGTTGTGAACGCTTCTGGTCCAGCCGAGCTCTATTTTGAGGTTTGTCTTTTCGTTTCAATAGATATTTCTTTATATGTCATTCTATAAATTCGTAAAATAGAATATGAGATGAAACAAAGTGCTCGTTTTTGTGCATAAAAGCACTTACCATTTCTCATTGGAATTGTTTTTCCTTTTGTTTTATAGAGCAACAACACAGACGTTGACATCTTAGCAGATAGTATCTCATTGCAACCATTTACTCATGAAGAGTGGAAATCCCACCAAGATGAGAGCATTGAGAAGGTACAATGTTTGTAACACTATTCCAAGTATCTTTATCCCAAAATTAGTGCTTTAAGAAACTCGGATCGACTAGTTCGACTGAAAACTGATATATTATCGAGCCGTAGGCTCGTAACATTCATAAAATTATTTGACATGTGAATCAATATAAATCATCAAAATCTACCGAAAATTATATTTAAAAAAATAATAATAATTTCTTTTTTTCCCCTCAAAAATGTAAAAATAATTGAATAATTCAAAATTTTAATTCATTACCTTGACACTTAAATTTAAAATATTTTTACTGATATATGAATATTTATTATGAAATACAACTTGTATTGTAAGGGATGACTAGTTTTTCTTATCCTTATTGTTTGTATTTTCTATATTTTTTATTTTAATTACAGTAATATTTACATGTATATATTATTTTAATATCAAATATATCTATGAAATTACAACAGTTGAATCAAAGATTAAATCAATTGAAGTCACGCGTGTAATCAGTACTGCTACCTATTCCTTTTTTTGAAATTGCAATCGTTGAATCAAAGATTAAATTAATTGAATAATCAGTCAAACTTGTAACTAGTACTGTCACTTATTCCTTTTTTCGATTTGATTTTTAGAACAATGTCGGATCACCACTTTCCATGTATGCATGTGCAGGTGCGCAAGAGAACAGTAAAGTTCCAAGCCGTAGATCAAGAAGGCAAACCCATATCAAACGCAAGCGTTATCATAAAGCAGAGACGACCGGGCTTCCCATTGGGCGCAGCCGTAAACCAAAACATCCTCAATAACAATGCTTACCAGCAATGGTTCAAATCAAGATTCAAATACACCGTCTTTGAAAATGAATTGAAATGGTAATATACAAAGAACCCTCCACTTAAATTGTTGGGATAGTTACCTTAATGCCCCTTGGGATTCAAAAATCATCTGGTTAGAGAAATTACGAAAACAACCTATCCCACTAGTCTAATTAATGAAACATTGAACGGATTTTCTATAACATTTAAAATAAAACCTCCCAGATTGAATTAATGATATGGGATGTGATTGTAATTTTTCAAAGTATGGGAAATGTTTCCATAATTTGACCAAATATGAGGGCTGTTAAGGTAATTATTCCTAAATAAAGTCCGAACCATCACAAATTTAATTTTAATAAGGTATTATCTATACTATATATAAAGTATGATACCTTTAGGTAATTATTTTGATATGTTTTCCAAAAAGTTGACAAAATTAACTCTATTTTAAAAGATAATTGCAAGGTAATTTTCAAATATAATGTAAAATGATTTTTCTTTTCAAGCTTTTCTAATATTTATCATTCTCCTTCATTCTTCTCTCCAATTATTATTTTTTTCCAACCAACATTGTTATCTCCAAATATATTTTTCCATCCTATTATTTTGTATTTTAAATTTAAGTAAAAATATTTAAAAAGATTAGAAAAAATCAATACCATTGTACATAGATAAATATCTTTAATTTTATCTCATAGAAAATTTAAGTGGACCACGATGAGTATGTCACAGCGGCTAGCACAGACTAAAGGCCGACAACAAGGAAAATACTCTCATTTGAATTACAAAATTACAATCACACCCGTTATCGTTAAAAAATTGAAATGAACTTGAGTTCGTTAAAATTTTTAAGATATTAATTGTAATATTTCAAATACTCTCTGATCAAACAGGTACTCCAACGAGGGAGCCCGCGGCGTCGAAAACTACAACATCCCCGATCAATTACTCCGATTCACCAGCAGCAACGGAATCGCCGTCCGCGGCCACAATGTATTCTGGGACGACCCCAGATTCCAGCCCTCATGGGTCGGAGGACTTTCGTCGAACGACTTATGGGCAGCTGCAAATAAGCGGGTAAGCTCCGTCGTGGGGAGATACGCGGGACGATTATTCCATTGGGACGTCGTGAATGAGAATTTGCATTTCAATTTCTTCGAAAGCAAGCTCGGCGGCAGCGCGTCGACCATTTTCTACGAGAAAACGAATACAATTGATGGCAGAACGGTGCCGTTTTTGAACGAGTATAATACGATTGAGGAGAGCCGCGACGGCGCGTCATCGCCGGCAAGGTATTTGCAGAAGATTCAGCAGTTGAGGCAGCAGGGGTATAGAGGTCCGTTAGGGATTGGGCTTGAGGGGCATTTTTCGTATGCGAATTTGCCGTATATTAGGTCCGCCATTGATACGCTTGCTTCCGCTAGATTGCCGATTTGGGTTACGGAACTGGATGTTACTGCTGGCCCCAAGCAGGTAAAAATTATTCGGGAAAAATCGTTATTTTTGACATTGATCTCGTGTGTGTGTGTTTTTTTTCTCTTTCTTTCTTTCTTTTGGGGAAAAATGTTTTGGGTAAATGATTTTTGGTGGATATAATTCTTCGTTTCTAAACATTTTTTAATCCAAAATTCAATTGTTCACACTCTTCAATAATTTCTATGAAATTTTAGAGAAAAGGGATCATATCCATGAAATCATTATTCTTAGTTATGTTTAATAGTTGAATTATACACACACACACATACACATATATGTATGTATGTATGTATGTATGTATGTATGTATGTATTGGGAGAGAGAAGAGATGATTTGGTATAGACGTAGGATGTATTTATACTAGCTTAAGAAAAAT
>JACFYI010001507.1:11806-30094 GCA_014898755.1 Handroanthus guayacan | reverse complement strand
CTTTGCATATGACCACTGTTGGGAGCACAAGAGCGCCAGCAGCTACTGGGACAAGGACACAGCCAACGCTGGAGACAGAATATGTGCCCTGAGAAGCTACCACGGGTATTCATGTTTTCATTCACGTTCTTGGTCCAATTGCACCTATTTTTCTTGATGTTCAATCCATTGTTTTTGTTCATTTGTAGCGACTGCCAGATGTAATGTCGGGGAACATAGGGTTATTAGTGTACATAATAACCATCCAAAGTTGTTTGATTCGTTATGGTGTGCATATTGATTTGATCTGTGATGAAGATTTTTGTGGACCTATTAATGAGGAATAAAATTGTCACATTTTCCTTCTTGTTCTCTATGATTTGTTCTGAGTTTCATTTTCTAGATAGACTAGAATCCAGAGTTTGGTGCCCCCTGCTCCCCACAAAATTGTTAATGTCATGTACCTTAAACTAGTTATATTCAAAAGGATCTTAGAGATTTTATCTATTAATCAATTTTGATGCGAGTTTATTGGATTAGCTGTAATATCTGATCTGGAGGCAGCCACTGGTTGTATTTAAGAATGTCCTACTTTTAACTTTGATATCTTCACGTAATAGTAAAATAAATTGACCTTTTTTTGGGGAAAAAAGAAGGAAAAAGAAAAGAACATAAAGAAAGAGATGCCCGAATTTGGCTAGTGGCAGTTTGTTAGCCCCTTTTGACGCCGGGTGGCCCTAGCACGGCAGGTTCATGTATCTGTGAGCGAAGTATGTCAACTTGGTACGATACAGAGGTGGGTTGCTGCCTGTAGGCATGGACTAAGGTTGGCAAAAGGATTGTTGTGGCGGAAGCGTGTGGACACTTGCGCAGTGTGCCAAAGTGTAGGCAAACTGACAGATAATGCGCGCAATGGCATCGGTACCATCAGGTAAGACATATGGGCAAACAGTGGCAATGTCGAGAACTGACCATCGGACGACAGACCTCGAATAGCAGGCTACGGGAGTGCAAGTAGGCTTGCTATAGGAGCAGGCATCATGCATTGAGCTTATGTTTGCCAAATGACACATATGGGACTAAATCGCAATAAGCTGCCATCGTGTAAGAGTTTGCTCTACGAGGGGTACTTACAAGATGGATTGGATGAAGACCTTGTTTGAGTTGAATTACTTGGTGAAATCTAGCACAAATAAACTTTAGTTAGTACTTCTCCTTTTCTTGTAATGCTTTGATTGATCGTATTTGGCCCAATCATTATTGTGCATGGACTCCTTTTGTGGTTGGAGATGTCAACTAAAACTTTTGAATATGAGAATAAATACTCTAGATAACCTCATAACTCACAAGAAAGATGCTTTCATAGTCTAAGTTGGGGGAAGAAGTGAGTTTTGCTTGCAGGCCTTGCTTCTGTGTAATTTATTCATGTAAGACTGTAAGTAAAATTACAAGGTTGGGAGGTGGGTTCTCGTACTTAATATTGTGTGGCCAGATAATACGTAGAGATAGATACATGCATTTATTATGGCTCTTAAGTATGAAGCTGGTGCAGTCTTTTCATTTGAAAAAACACACACGCACACATATGCTAACCTTGCAAATTACTATAAACGCACATTCTGGCTACTAATCGCCAAGGCAACAATAATTATCTTCCAAAACCTGTAAATACATTGATAGGAACGGGCCAAAAAATTGTTGCTTTTCCCCAAAATCTGAGTACTTTGCCCACGCATGGTCGTGCCTTCCTTCAATTAAAGCAAACGATGCTAAATGCCATTAAGTTTTATTCTTGCACCATTGGATCTACTGGATCACCTATTTTGACTACAAGATTCAATCATGTAATTATGCAAGTTCTCATTGTATGGATTGGGTGATATTCTTGCTCTCCAGGCCCGTGCCTCATCTGTACTGATTACATCCAGTTACAGCTAGTGCAATTGAACGAGTAATCCATGAAGCACACTGGTGCATGAACTCGCAATGCAAATAAAGGGCAGAGCCACTTCTGGGGCCAGATTTAAGAAATTTTACTTCACCAGTACTTCACACTTGACGCTTTGATGGGTCGGCTATATTTTCTCCCATACCAAGCTGTAATACACCTCCATATTACTACTACATAATAATGCCCCCACAGATGTTCTTCCAAACTTTTCCTTTATTAACTCAGTTCGTAAAGAAATTCAGATTAGATTATTGTATATACCACAGTCAAATTAATGACATTATTATTACTGATCGGTAAAACCCATATATGTGAAAAGGGAAAGGAGCATTTTTTTTATGGTAAAAAATTCATTCATTTCGATTATTTCTCAAAAAGAAAAAGAAGAAAATAGAGGGTCTATTGAATTTCAAGTATTTAGTTTCACCACTAAGATGAGGCGATTTAGTTCACATTTGGAATTGCACAAAAAAGACTTTTTCTCTCAGAGAGGCTTGCGAAAAATTTTGGGAAAACGTCAACGACTACTGGCCTTCTTGTCAGTAAAAAATAGAGTAATAAATTAATCAGTCCTACCCAAGTACATGGCGAAGACTACTACCTGTACACAAACTAATTGCTCCATACCAATTATCGAATTGAAAATTTTGCCAACAAACACATTTACTCCGCAGCCAATAGACCCTATCAACACTGAAATACAAGCACTCCTAAGAAACAAAGCTTCTGCCTCCAACAATCACATAAGTGACTGAAAACCACGGTGTTCAACAAAATTTGTCTCTAGATATCCCAACCAGACCATACAATTGCAAGGTCATTTCTTATGAGGCTTGTCATCAGATTCTACTAATATTCAATGATGATAGAGGTCGGAGCCCTCTCTTCCATACCCAACGAACCATGGATGAATCCTTTTTAGAAGTGATGCTGGCTCATCTGGGATTCATCTTTGGTTGACATGCCTGCGTCCTAATACATTAAGGCTGCACTACAAAACATGGAAAACCTTGCAGCACTAGAGAAGTATTGACTTCAGAATATGAAAAATGCCTTACAACTGCATTTAACTAATGCTACTATGAAGCTATATATTGGTGGTCTAGCCATCTTAGTCGTAGCCAAACCCTACTTTTAGATGCAAGAGAATGACTGGAGGAGAAAAGGACAAGAAAAGGATGAGTCACATCTAGATGAACTCGGCTATGTCACTCCAGATCATCTGTTAAAAGACTAGGTTATTGTCTACACTAATCTTTCAAAATAAATAGAAACTCCCAATCTTATCAAAAGAGATCTTTTTAATACAATGTCATACAGAGACTGAACAAATGGCTTCAAACATGTACCGTAAGCCAGGTCCAGACTATCAGCGTGAAATATGAATCAGTAAATCATAGTTCTTGAACAAAGCCACAAAACAAGGAAAGGACAACTGCATAAGAGTTCGTACAGAAATCCATATCCTGGCCCTTCCGCATCATTTATTACTGACAAGCTCTCAGTGACCTGCATCACCACAAAAAAGGAGCCAAATAAGTGGAGCTTTTTGAGAAACATATCTGCCCCTCTTTTTCGGCCATTTGACAATAGTAAATAGAAGAACTCTGAATAATAACTAAATCAGCATAACATGTGCACAGAAACCAGAAAGGCTAAAACTGAAAGCACGAGCCAAGAATGTAGAACTCCTCACATCCCTTTGGGATCTTCTTGTGCAAGATTCAATTTAACCTTCATTCAGCTTAACTTAAAGCTTGGCCATGCGCTGAATTTATGAAAGATGTCCAAGCGCTCACAGAAAATGGGAACTTCTAGAGTGCAAATTCCGGAAGTCTTTTACTACCATAAAGTTAGTTATACCTACAATTGATTTCCATTTTCCTCAGAGAATAAAGCACATAAATACTGCCATTCTTTAGGTTTTCCATTGCCTTCTTGGTTACAGTGCCAGCCAGAGGGGCTAAATCATACATTTTTGAAACAGTCCAACGGGAAGCAAGTAACATGTTTGGACATGTAAGAGCATCATTGGGCATCATATTTTGATTATTTACCTTGATTCATTCTTTCAGAAACATAAACTAAAGGCTTTTAATAGTTTTGAACACCTTTTTTTTTTTTTTTTAATTTCAAAACGCTACCCTTAAAAATCTAGTTTTCTTGTATGTGCACAGATTAAGAAAATAAGTAGGTTTAGTAACAAAATCGACATGTCTACATATAAGTGGGTGAAACAACTAAATACGGCATGGGAGTAAGAAAATTCCTAAAATCGCTAGACATGCAATGTTTTACGAGCAAGAAGAAAATTTCTCTAATTTCTTTGGAATAAACACAAACAAGACTGAAGTCATGGTTAAACTAATAAGCATCACATATATCTACGACCTGATTTAATGGTGCAGAAACAACAAGAAACAAAGGGAGCCTATAGCTAAAAATATCATAGGACACTATAGTTATCTTAGAAATTTCAGAATAAAACTTAACAGCATGGTAGTGGAGTTCTTTTAAATAAGACACATAACTGCAGAAATGTTAAATAGAGTTATATATGACCATAAGAGCAGAAATTGTTTGCTGCTTTCTTGTCTTTCAAAGCTTCAACAATGACCTCAGCAACTTCATCAACCAACTTTATATAAGACAAACAGTTGCATTTATAGATGAACGGCATGGAAGGAGGCCGGCACCTGTGAGGATGCGTTTGTGGAAAGGCATCACAATTTCCCACTTTTATTGGGGGGCTTGAAGAATGGAAACAAATGCTTGATTGAAAGCAATCAATAGGCCTTATAAATGTTCAAAATATAGCAAAAATACTACTGCCGTTTCAACAGAATCCCTACCAATGCAGATTTTGACCATCCATTTCATCCAATGCTCTGTCCATAATTGTGAATGGGCACATGAATAAAAAAGAGAAGAGACAGGATTATTCATGATTAATTAGTCTGTTAACACATTCTACAACTTGAAGATGCAGCATCTGTAGTTTCAGTTGAGGAGTACTATACCCATTTAGTAATCTAGACAAAACCTACAAGAAACATTATACTTTTTCCATATGATAAGTCTTCTCAAGACATTCCTAGCTCGAAGAAACAGAAATTTTTTATTCTAAATAAACAATTGAATTCTGGGCAAAAACACGTCTGTTAGGCTAGCGCCTGGACAGAATAAATTGGAAAGCCTTAAGCAAATCCAATAAGGGGAAACAAGTAACCAAACTGCACTGCAGAAATAAACGGAAAAAAATAATGGCATAGAGAAAGAGGCATCACTGAAGCTATTCTGACGGGGAAGGTGAAGAGAGCATCTCCATGATTTTCTTGTCCCGTCTCTCCATGGCAACGTCCCAGACGTCGTTCCCGATGTGTTTGGGCTGCCATACATTAATTTCTATAATTGTTAGCATATATAAACAGATCAGCATCGATCGGATTGTCGATTCTGAGAGGAAAAGAAGAAAAGGGATAAAAAAGAAGAATGGGGTGGAGGTACGGACGCGGCCATGGGCGGCCTTGTGGATGAAATATTGAGCGTTTCCCATAACGCAGAGCATCCCTGCTATTATCCCCAACGGCAACATTGCTTCCAACCACACCAGCGCCATTGATGATGATTGCTGCTTCCTCTCTCTATCTCTCTCTTTCTACCCTGCGATGGAAATGGAAAAGGATTCACTTCTGAGATTCCCTAAATTCCATGCCTATTCCTGCCCCGCTCAACAATACTGGGCCTGGACCCGATGGTCAGCTAAGCGGGCTTAGCCCAAATCTGGGAATACAAGTGAAACGATATCTTCATCCGACCTGAGCCCATACATAATGGCCCAAATACAGAAAAAGAAAACTTTTCATTTTTCCTACGAAATTCAAACTTTGAATAGCAACCTCATGATCCCAACCACTTTTTCGAGGTCAGATGACGAGGATATTCGAATTAATTTTTACTTTTAAATTCAGGAAAGCAATTGGATTTGTCATTTGAGGAGCGGGGCTAATGTCAAAATGGAAAATGTTTGGGAGTCTGTAAGTCCAGCTAAGACATCAATTGGCATTGGCCCCATTGCCCACTTTGCATGCACAACACGTGTTCCACGACACTGCATCAGCAGTCAGCACCAACTACACAACCAACATTTTCACCTTTTTTACTTTCATCTACGACTTCCTCTTTTACGCACGATCAATGATACGGCACATAAATGTCTACTATTTTTCTCAATTTGTATGGTAGTCCCAAGTAAAAAAAGAAAGAAAAAAACGACAAAAATATATTCCGCATTTTTTGAGAAGGGGAATATGTATACTTGTGATTATATTAAATCAACAGTTGTGCTCACACCAATGACATTTATTGGATTTTCCTGTCTGCTAATCTTTTTACGTTTTTTTTTTTTCTCCTTCTTTCTTTTCTATTTTGCACAGACCCCTCCTTTTTCTTTCTGGGGGGGGGTTGGCCGCTGTGTCTCTCTCCCTCTTTCTTCCTTCTCATTCGGAGTTGTGAGTTGCTTTGGTGGTACTGTTGCTAGACCTTGTTGAGTTATAAGCTATGTCGGGCCTTTATAATCCCAACTTTTCTCCTGCAAGAGCTGTATCTCCACAGATTAGAAACACCCCAGATGTAGACAGGTGTCATTCGTTATGTAAATGTTCTTTGTTTCTTTTTCTATCAACCTGATATCTCTGAATAATTTCTTATCCATATCCCGCCTTATGTTTCTGTTCATGTTTTCATTTTAAACAAATTTTAGCAATCAGTACTTGTCGGAGCTGTTGGCGGAGCATCAAAAGCTTGGCCCTTTCATGCAGGTTCTTCCCATCTGTAGTAGACTCTTGAATCAAGGTGACTGGTTCTCTGCCTTTTTAGTTTTCTGCACTTTATTTTCTTTGTATCTGTATGAATTGCATCTTGGCTTTTCCGCGTTCTCGAGGTTTTAGCCGCATTTATTTGGGGGGCTCTGATTGTTTTTTTAGAATGTATTGGTTGGATTTTTTAACAGCCCTGCTGCCAGTTACCTCAGTAAAGGTTGAATGGCTCTTCGTTCAAGCATTTAGATATGTTATTCAACTTGCACAAAATTTTTCCATCCTAGGATTACGACTGGATAATAGCTTATGATTGCGTTTAATTTTCAAATGAAGCATGACTTTGGCTGTGGATTCACTAACAAAACCACTAATTATAAGATTATGTCTTCATGTTAAGAGGAATAATTTACTATAATCATGCAAGGCGGAGATCAAAATGCCGTAACTAGTTAATAATTGTGCAGCAGCTGTCATGATTTTCAAGTGGCCAAATCTGATTTCTAGAGTTTCTCCCCTCCACGTGCAGCTCCAACATATGAGCTGGAGCTTGTAAACATCCATATGGTCTGGATAAGGCAACGGATTCTCAGTTATCAAGAAGAATGAAATCTCCATGATTCTGTCGTTTTAGGCAGTCTTGATAATTTATATTTCGATTCACATTTGTAGAGACGTGGTTACTCCCTCTGTAATTGAATGAAACTATTTCCTTTTAAGGGGTCCGGAGCTAATGCTTCACTTCTTTTTGTATTTTGTTTAGTTATGTCATAAACTAAGTCACAGTATATGACATGGCTTACAAATATCTATATCCTTTGAAATAGGAATGTAAAATTATAAGGAATGCTGTAATTAGGAACTCTTTTCCATAATTCCATGCAATATAAATGAGATGGAGGGGGTACTACTCTACGTTCATGGTGGCCTTATTTTTCTCTGTTCCACTGCAGCATGAATATGATACCTGTAATGAATTTTGGAATTCACTTACCTAAAGACTGAAGTCTCAATGTAGTTCACATTTTCTATACCCAAATGTCTTTTAGCATTTTTCAAGTATTTTCTTTCGTTACTGTTCTTCTTTATCACTATTCAACTCCTCATTTCTTTATTTCTTTCTTTAAAAAAAAAAAAATCCTTCAGAGATATTAAGGGTTACTGCGATGATGCCAAATCAAAGCATCAGCGAACTCGAGAGACTAAGACATAGAAGCCCCAGCCCTATGGCTTCTACAAACCTTTTACCAAATGTTGTTGGGACAGGATTAGCCGGGTGGAATGGACTTCCGCAGGAGGTGATTAATTTTTCAGTCCTTCTAATCCCTTTGTATTCTCTATCAAAATGCATTTTACATACACTATTATCTTTCTTTTAAATTTATTTGTCCAGTGCATAATAGACATGAGGTAACATCTACTTCAAAGGAAGTTCTATTCCTTCCATGTTAACATAACTGCTTGGAGTGTGTGTATGTATTCATTCTATTAGCCAAACTACGTGTTTTCGTTTGGAGAACTAGAAATTCCATTCTACATGGTTGTAGCACAAGAAAACCAAGCATGGTGAATATGGGTGGAGTAGATTCTTCAATGTTGAATTTGTTATTTATAATTTAGAGTTACAGAGTTAGAAGGGATCGCCAAGGCGCCTAAAAAGTTGGAAATTGATCTGGCTGCTTGAGAATTTGATACCTAACTTATTTTTTAACTGTAAACTAGAATCTTTGCGAGTTTTTCCTTTAACTTTGCTTGCTTTGACCCTAAGGAGACAAGAATTGTGAATAATTGAATATTATACACTCAAATAGATTATAAATTTATAATAATTTAATTATTCTTTATTCTAGTGTAAAACTTTAAACTTCAAATATTCTCAATAATGAAAAAGGCCCCATGCATTACCTATTTTGGTGCTGATAAAGAAACCAAGGTATTCGAGGTTCGAGGCTAATTGTAAATACCAAGCTTGAACACCTTTCATTGCCCATTAAGTTTTGAAGCTCTATTTGAGCTGGACTTAGTAAGATAAAATCATAAAACAATGATAAAATACATACATATGCAAAGCTGTTTAAGTTGGTTCAGATTTGGTTTGAATGAATTTCATTCGTGCCGTGTTAAAACAAACCAAGCTTAAATATACGTTGAACTTCATTAAAAACTCTAATTGTGCTTGAAAAATATGTTATGCTGCTGACTCTAACCGCTTAAACTTATATTTAGGCATCTTCAATTTATCAGTGAATTAAGATCTAAAGAAGCCTGCATTCTGTAGTGCAATCGTAAGTAGCAAGCTACAATTTTAATCCAGTTTTGCTGGGAGCAATTCATATGTTAGGTGAATCTGATTTTCTGTTGATTCCTGAGACAATTGAAAATTTCTTTGAAGTAATTGGAAATAATGGCATTGCAACTTCACTCCATCCCAGCCCCCTCTTCCAGTACTTTTGAAGTCACTTTTATATTTGGAAGTTCTATATGGATACTGGCGTAGAACACTGTCAAAGCTTTGACTGTGAGATTTCTGACATTCTCTCCAATTCGCAATTGTGCTGGAAATAAAAGTTAATTTCGATGGCCTTTCACTATACGTTGGCTGCATATGAGGTTTGATGTTATCATGGTTAGTGGTTAGTAAACTGTGGTCTGTTGTGGACAACAATTTACAGTGAGTAATTATTTTCTTGCCTACATTTTAAGTCCTTTATCTGTCAAAGGGGTCTAAAATGGGCCAATTGCTTACTGATGAGATTTCTTTTTTGCTTGGTTTTCTGGTGCACACTTATTAGGCTGGGAGGGTACTTTTAGTTATTTTATCATATTTTGCTGTAAATGAATTCCATCAAATTTGGATGCCATTTAGAATATCTGGGAGTGAGCATGTAGAATTGGTCAGAGATGTTGTGCAACCTTTGATTTGCCCTTTTATTTGCATTTTCATTTTCTGTGACCAATTGTATTGTACCCTTACCCTTGCTGATGGAGATAACAACTCCATGGAATTTCTCTTTGGCTTGCTTTACTGTTAGAGAGTAACATATTGGATATCCTACAATCTTTTTCTGATTGTCAGTGAGGTTCAGCATGTGCATTGTGTTTTTCTCTTCTTTCCTTTCAAATTAAAGATAATACTGTTGACTTCAATACATGGCAGAGATTGACTGGGCCTCATGGAATGGCGATGGACTGGCATGGAGCACCCGCAAGTCCCAGTTCATACACTGTGAAAAGGATTTTGCGATTAGAAATTCCCCTGGACAACTATCCTAATGTAAGATCACTCAGTGAGCCGGCTTTACTGACTTCCATTGATTTTTATAGCTCAATCTCATTATCTAGGGATAGAGTGCTTCCTTTTCCCTGAACTGTCTTCTTAATTAGTATTTGGTGGCTTCATATTTCATAGTTCAATTTCGTTGGACGACTTTTGGGCCCTAGAGGAAATTCACTGAAACGTGTTGAAGCCACTACAGGATGCCGAGTATATATTAGAGGAAAAGGTTCGATAAAGGACCCTGACAAGGTAATGCAAGTGTTTTTATTGATGCATCATTTATGACATTTCTTTTTGACCAATCATGAAAAAGCCATACAGTTCAGTCAATGATGCAAATATTTGCACTGTAGGAGCTTATTATGGTTGTTCATTGACATGATTCATGTTTTCTTTCTTTCTTTCCTCCTTTTCCTTTTTCTTTTCTTTTTTTTTCCCCCCTGCTCTTCTTTTCTTTCTAATGTTAAGAAAATTTTGTTACTGTCTGCACCTGCCAATTTGCAGGAAGAGAACCTACGGGGAAGACCTGGCTATGAGCACCTTACTGAACCACTCCATATCCTAATTGAGGCTGAATTACCAGCTAATGTTGTTGACATCAGATTGAGGCAAGCACAGGGGTTAATTGGAGAATTGCTGAAGCCGGTGGTATGATCTCGAAACCAATTGTGGATGCCATGTTGAAGAATCAGATATTCACCAACTTTAAGTCCATACTATCTTCTGCAATCTCCAAAAATTAATAACTATAATGATATATGTCATTGGATATTTGTGTAATGAGTTATATATCTAATCACATCAAGGTTTGACCAGTGCTACAGTTCAATTACTTATTGTGAATTGAAGAAAGGAAGTTACTATTGAATCTCAAAAGTTTCATTGTGCTGTCTGGATTAGTAGTCTGCACGCTATAGAGTGTTAAACCATTTGCTCTAATTAAACATAACCATATATGATTGAGGTCAACAACATGCCAAAGCAGCCTGTTTAGAGTTGCTGGCTGGGCTTGATGATCTACTTTTGCTCTTATGCAGGATGAATCGCAGGATTTTATAAAGAGGCAGCAGTTACGTGAGCTAGCCATGCTAAATTCAAGTTTCAGAGAAGAGAGCCCTGGTCCAAGTGGCAGCGTCTCACCTTTCAACACCAGCGGCATGAAACGTGCAAAAACAGATTGACGGAAGCATAAGTGGGTATACCTTTCAAACACATCATAGCCGCAATTCCTGCCTGGTTTGATGACGTACCAAATAGGTAAACAGGATGTGCGGTTGAGTTTTTTGGTTGGGTTTTCTTTGTTTTTTAATTTATTATGCAGCATACAGAAACAGATGGTCGGCAAGGAAAAAGCAAGAAAGTGTTTCTTACGTATTTGGTTATAGAACTAGGTTTTGTCATGTGAGTTCTTGGAAAACCCATGTGAGATATGTTATTATTGGTACAGGGTAGCATTAAGAAGTCTGATTTTTTTGTAGGTATTCTGTTCTGACATCTGTCCTCAATTTTTACATTCCATAATCAATTGAGATACTTTAAGTGGCAGTATATGCACATGTGCTTGTTATTTTGCAGTTGGCCTTTGTCCTGATGATGTAATCTGCAATTCTGGGAAGGACTATGATGAATGTGCAGTTTAGTGTTTGGCTTTTTGGGTGTAGGGTCTGATAATGTCATCAAGTTTCTCCATCTGCTTGATTATGCTGCTTTGTCAGGTATCTCAAGTCTTCGTCTTGTGCGGGCATTCATGCTTAAGAGCATCACTGCAAGTTGAAGCCGTATTTTGATCAGTGTGTTTGGTGCACGTATTCCTACTCTATTTCTTCAGGTCTTCCCGTGGAGAGGATATTAATGAATATGGTTTAAAGGGGGGACTGAAGTTGGATCTGCATGCTGTGCCCTTGCTTTGGTGTGGTAAAAATAATGAAACACTTAGAGCTAGTTTGGTTATTACCCAATGATTTTGTTGTGGTTTTGTAGTTCCCTGCTACGCAGTTGTTATTTTGAAGATCTTTGCCTGTTCTTTTTTTTTTTATTTTTTTTTAAATATAGATATATATATATATATATAAGGGGAAAAAAGGGATCTTTGCCTGTTATGCATGTTGCCTTCACTTTGAGTCACAGCTGTTATCCTTTTCAAAGAGGTGGTATTCTTTCCTTTTGTAACCGAGGATGATGATGATGGACATATCTTTTCTAGAGTTGAAATGCGAAGACATAGGTTTTGTATCATGCTGCACTATAGGATAGATATTTCACTGATCAACTTAATACTTGTGGTACTTGTTTGTTTTAAAGGCTAGTAACTTTCGCTTGCTTTTAGTTTGGATGGTGTACTTCTTTCCGAAATGTGATTGGATGGAGTGGAAATCAAAGATTTTTATCGTAAGCTGGGGAAGAAGGGATGAATTGGAGTTAGAGATCTTACTTCAGATTGGTGGCAAAGGATAGTAGATGTGAAATATTTGGCATATATTCGTAGGATGAATCATTTAGCTGTATTGACTGCTCACTGCACAATAATCAAATGCCAACAAGTCGACATGAAGGGGTTAAAGGAGCGGAGTTGGTGGAGCTGTGCCAGAGTCCATTTTTTTTAACCGTGACGGTGGGTCCTAATTGATCTTATTAGGCTGCGTTTACTTCAATGGTGGAGTTTGGTTATTATGCCTCCGGTAACTTTGTCTACTTCGAAGGTTTGACAGTCCGTATTTAATCATCCAACTCTGATTTATGTTACACTATTGTTTTCACTCATGCAAAAATTTACATGATTTGACAAATTTTAATTCTATATATAATAAGGGTCTTTTTGTCTTTAACCATTTAAACTTACATTTTACCAAACCAATCAAGTAAACACAATATCAAGGTAAATAAGACTTCTTTTGCACTAGGGTCATGTTTACTTGAAGAGTTGGATGATAAGGGCTTGGTTATGGACGATTTATTTGGGGTTTAAATTTCAGATAATGGAAAATAAATGTTGTTAACTTTGATAGTTTAAGTTGATTTATTTATCCCAGTTTGAGTTGTTATTGATTTTATTGGTTTGGTAGAATGTAGGTTTAAGTGGCTAAAGACAAAAAAGCATTAATGAAGTCAAAAGTTTCTATATTTCTTTGTTTAATTTTTCACATTTGGAACTTAACGAATTGCTTCTCATTTTCCTTCCTTTTGTTTTTTAACCAAAAAAAAAAAACTTCTTTTAAAAATATTATTTTGCATAAACAATTATTATGTGTTGTCGATTTGTCACCGCTAAGTTAAATTTTCTCTTCAAGACTAATACATCAATTTTACGGGCACAAATCAAAAGCTAAAGAATTGTACTTAATTATTAAAAGGATGCGTTGACTTTTTGGTTTCTTAACCAAAATATCAAATACCGTGCGTACACCAGAATGAACTTTTTTATGGTAAACATGTGGAAAAAATTAACCCATCATCTGTAAATAAGAATAAGCAAGGCACAGTTTTTGAAATTATTCATCTGTAAAAATATCAACCTGTGCATTTGTGAGGCCAGTTCCAAGTACGACTTTCAAATGGGCCTCTATCGTTAGGCAGCCTATGAAGACAGAATCATCTCACACCATTTTGATGAGGCTTAGCACACAACTCCATCGTTCACCCGAGCAATACAACAATATGGTAGTTCTCGTTGACATGCAATTCAAACAGAGAAACTTTCAAAAGAAAGATATATCCAGTTGGCTGGGCATGGGACTCGAGCCTTAATTAGCCTGCACTTGCAGCAGATTAGATTAGATGCACAACGGCTTCAGCCTCAACATTCGACCATTTCATTTCATGGTTTGACACGTGTACCTTCTCATAGTCATTCTATACAAAATTAGACAAAAGTGCAGTGGCTTTCTAAGAATAATCATATACGTTGAGGTGCAGAAACCTTTGGGCATTGAGGCCTCTGATTTTAGAAGAGTAATGAATTCTGTATTCTGTATTAGAGGGGTGATGTGGATGAAATTTAGATATGCTGAGCTGGAATCGACCTCAAGGCTGAAGATCGACCTATTTACTGATGGTGGGTTCTACCTGCAAGATGGAGAACACGTGAGACTAGCGGAAAGTTTCCGCTAAGACCCTCCGATACCAAAGTCAGTATATGAATAAGATTTGGAGGTCGAACAATATGTGCTTGGTATTATAGTATTGAAAGAATGGAAAGAGTTCTCTCTCAAGTCATAAATTCACCTGGTATTTATAAGAGCCAGCGATGGCAAAAAGGTTCCTTGGAAACCTAATTATGCTTCCAACGGATATCTGAGGTTGATCTTCCAGACAAAATGATGATATGGTTCAGTCAAACTTCACGCTTTAATGATTATACCAAGTGTCGCTAACAAAGCAGCATTGACCAATGGAATCCAATGATCGTTCGAGGGATCGATTGGACAGAGCACCTGGTCGATCATTGTTCTCGACCTCATACACCGTAGTGCAAAGAAATGGGTTCGGTTGAATATCTAATCAATCGACCGATTGGGGTTTGTTGATGATTTAGAATCGTGTCGTCGATCGGATGAATGGTGCCACGTGGAGGTCGATTTTCGAGCCACATCAAGGGGCTTGTGCTGGCTTTCACTAGATTACTTCAAATAATGAGGCTGTTACTAAATAATCTTTTAATGGTTTTTTTTTATATATATAAAGTAACAAAAGTGATCCTATTTTGAAAGATAATTATAAAGTGTCTATGAAGAATAATCATAAAAATATTTTTTTTTAACTTTTCGTTTTTAATATTTATTTTTTCATAATCATAAAAATCACATGTGCCATAATTGCTAATCTTTTTCCATACTATATCTGCCAAAGTAGTTATATTAAAAGATAAAATATTTTTCTTTCTAAAATTTATTTTTTAATTCCATTCTTTTCTCCGATTATAATTTTTCTTCTTTCCAACTTTATCCTGTCCAATTTATCCTTCAATTATGTTATCCTACATAATAAATTCAAGTAAAATATTTAATAATTAATAAATATTTGTTATTATTAAAAATGAATAAATATTTTTAATTTTATAAAAAATTTAGGCACACGTATTGAGTGCAATAATTGCTAGTTATATATGAAACAATGACATCTTATATAGTTATTTTGATACATTTTTGAATAAATGGATAATATTAACCTTGCTATAAGGGATAACGGTAAACTTTTTTTTTTAGTTGATTTTCTTCTTTCTTTTTTTTTTTCTTTTTTTTTGTCTGCTTTTGTTGTTTCAGCTCTTTCTAATTATACTCTTTTGATTTTATTTTTCAGTCTTATCATTTTATATTCATATTCAAGCAAAATAATTCTATAATTATAAAAATATATTATTGCTTAAAAATATAAGAACAAATTAAATTGATAAGGTAAAACAATTAATAATGCGCAGAGTGCGCCACACGTGCTAATAACTAAATGCGCATGCGGGGAGAAGTAAGTTGCAAGGGCAGAAACGAGAAAGTACAGAAAGGTCCACCTCCATGTAAGAAAGAGCGAGCAGGCCCTCGGTCCATTGAAGCTCTGATAGCGCGAGAGGGGAAGAAACGAAGCTAGAGGGTCGTTTATTTTCTCGAGTTGACCCTCGCGCCGATCACTCAAACCTTTTTCTTTTGCTATCTGATTGTTTGCCTCTATCTTAACAGCCATCTCTGTTTCTTGGCTATTTGCCCTGAACAGGATTTTCCTTCTCAGGTATTCAAATATGTACTTTTTGCTTATTGTTCTCGAATTAGGGCTTTTAGCTTCCTTTTGTGTCGTATCATTTTTAGGCATCAGCACGTACTTCCGTTCTTCTCTTCTATTATTCTATATGTATACATATGTTTTCAATTTATTTGTACATTTGGTGTATTACATTGCGGTAGATTTCATCTACTCAGTGAAGAAATGGCTTCAAAGCGTATCCTGAAGGAACTCAAGGATCTGCAGAAAGATCCGCCTACTTCTTGCAGTGCTGGTATATATGCTTCATTTTCCCAATGTCCTTCGTTCTTGTGTGCAATTCTGTTTTTTCATGAGGATATCATGAAAAATTATTCTTTGCAAAACCTTGTTTAATTATTTTTAGCAAATTTTTTGTTCAATTAATTTTGCAAAATTTTTGTGCAATTTACTTATTTTTGGCTATACGGTGATGGAAGTATTGCATTCGTTTTCAATTTTATGTTCGCTTCTCTATGTTTAGCAATCAGCTGCTGTCAGTTCAGTTATGATTTATATGTTGTATATCTGCAAGAGTTAGAAAATCTATTTCTAGTTATGCTTCTGTTACTTCCCTTATGGTTTTATTTTCATCTACAATGTTAGTGCGCGTTTGCTTTAGCAATTGTGGAGTGATGCAAGGACGTTTTACTTGATGCAGGACCTGTTGCTGAAGATATGTTCCATTGGCAAGCAACCATCATGGGACCCACAGACAGCCCATATGCTGGGGGCGTATTCCTTGTAACAATCCACTTCCCTCCTGATTACCCATTCAAGCCGCCCAAGGTAATTTTTAAAACTCTCTTCTTTTCCGTTAGATCTTCTGGCTTTGCCATGGTTCTGACCAATAATGTTGCATCACCTAATATGTGGGTTTCGATAAGTCTGAGAGTCTGAGGGTATTTCAGTATAGGTCATAGACAGCTATCTTAATGAGCACGGTATGCTGCGTTTAACTGTTTAAGAACTCTTCAGGATAGTAGGATTTGAATGAGTGGATCCATGAGGCACTCGACTTTGGAGATTACAGTGACATGAGGGTTGACTGGTGGCTGGTGCAATTGATTGTTTAGGTATTATAAAATATCATTGTTCTTGGTATTTATCTGTGGATGTTTAGTTGTGGATGTGCTTTCAAATATAACAATTAGCATTGTGGCTCTGAAGAAGTGAGTTGTTATGCAAGTTCCTCTGCAGATAGTCTATTAATAAGTAATTTGTCGTGCTTGATGTGTCAAGTCAAACATAATTGATTTCTTGTGAGGTCTTGGTTGTAGACATTAGCTTGTTTGGATTTCTGGAATGAGAATGAAAATGAATATCTGAAATAATTGTATCACATTGAAGGTTCTAGAATCATATGCATATCCTATTGAGAATTTATATTCATTATAGGTTTTTGGAATTCAAGGTCCTAAATTGTCTTGAGAATGCTAATAGCATCTCATTTTCAGGTTGCTTTTAAGACAAAGGTTTTTCATCCTAACATCAATAGTAATGGAAGCATTTGTCTTGATATTCTCAAAGAACAGTGGAGCCCAGCACTTACCATCTCAAAGGTTAATGCTTGCTTCATCTTGCTTTCTGATATAGTGAATCCTAAGTCATATTTTACTAACTCGTATTACTGCTGTCGAGCAGGTGCTGCTTTCTATTTGTTCATTGCTTACTGATCCAAATCCCGATGATCCCCTTGTACCTGAGATAGCCCACATGTACAAGGCTGAGAGGAGCAAGTATGAGTCCACTGCCCGCAGCTGGACCCAGAAATATGCCATGGGATGATGGCAGCAAAGGCTCTTGTTGCTCTTTAACTTTGTACCATAAATTTATGATAAACATGTCTTCCTGTAAGAGAGGTTGATGGATTTGTGTTGATGCTGTTTAATTAAGATTGGTTTTATGGCCTTCCAATGGTTTTTCAGCTCTTAAAAGGGAGGAAATATTAAAGCAGGAATTGTTTGGTTCTATTTGGCATTAGATGCGGTTTGATCTCTACGTTTTGGTTGTGTAGTGGCACTAGAAATCTGACCGTCGGTTTGGTTTGTCTGAGATAATGGTTAATCTGTTTTTGTCTCTGAATCATGCGACTGTGGAATTGGGTTTTAGTCAAATAGTACGTAGAATTTGCTGCATCTCCACTTGCATTTTTGGTCAATTTGACTCCTAATATCGAGAGAACACTTGGCAAAGTAACTTCGTGGATACTCGTTGACCTCAAACTTGCTGTTGAGGCTTAACTTAGCCGGTGCAGGCAAAGGATACCGGGCATCTCTTTACAAATGGTGGTGATTTCGTGCTCCAAAGTTGGTTATACTTGAGATCTCGAAATTTTCTTCACATAATATTTTATTTTCTTTGCATGTATATATATATATATATATTGCAAATTATGTGTAACAAAAGCCTGTTTCGTGAATCCTGATTTACATTAATTTTATCAGGTGAAAAATAAGTTATCCAGATCTCAGCTCAATAATTAACTGCGAGGAACTTTAAAGCAATGGCTATGCCGTGTAATGCATGGTTTTGTATTG
>JACFYI010000149.1:124331-136713 GCA_014898755.1 Handroanthus guayacan | reverse complement strand
CCTTCTAGTGCCTGATCTACTGCCTTTGTTCTCACAGCCGCAATTTGTGTACGAATGCACTTCCTAGAGTAAGTCAAGTTGCAAACTCTTTACCTTGAATCCTGAGGACCAGCCCCCATATCATCCATGATCATTAGTGACGATGCTTGAAGGTATATCATCCTGTGGCGCACTAGGCCCCACGTCATTCATGGGGGATGTATCTTGGAGTGGAGAATCATCCTGAGGAACATCAACCCCCTCATCATCCATGGTTGCCCCGCAATAAGCTTGTTGCGGCTGGTTTGAAATATTTTGTAGTTCCCGATCTGCTCTATGTACTGCTATGGTTTTGTCACAAAGGAGCACAATGTCCTGACAGCAACCTTGCAAAGCCATCTCACGTACCTTTTCAACAAACTGAAGCTACAACAAAAGGTTTTGATATAAGGACAAAAGACACATTAATTAAACTTAACATTTAAATTTATCACTTACCCAAGCCTGGAAAGGCTCAACACGTTCATCAAACGATTTTTCATCATGTGTGTTTTGGATTCCCGATTTTGCAATCAAAGTCAGAGTAAATCTTCGTTGTCGGTCCATGTACCTTCCTAGGTCTGTCCCGACATCCGATTCTTGCACCACAAGATTGCGCCGGTCATCCCATGTTGCTTTAAATCCATCGTAGGCCTTTTTCCAATTATCTTAACTTTTTCCCCTATCGTCCTACTTATGAAGCTTTTCATATGTGTCACAAGCAACTCGGATCCCTTGGTTGATCCCAAACTGCCTCAAAACTTTGTCAGGCAAATGGCATTCTACTATATTGCACCAGATCAAAGGAACTCTAGCCCGCCATAGTTCATTACTGCCACAATATGGTGGAAGGTCCAGTTCTTCACGATTACCATATTGCTCCCAAATGAACTGCAAAAACAAAACATATCACGTGCAATTATTATTTTTAATTTACAAATGAAATGAAAGCTAGACAAGAGTTATACCTGATCATCTCGCATTAGCAAGATTTGGTCCTTATACACCTGAACAAAACCGTCAGTATCATCATGGTCTATCACATGCAACATTGGCATTCTTTTCAAAGCCCAAGCTTGTATAAAAAAAATTATGAAAAAGTTAAAAAAAAACATTGGCAAAGATATTAATATTCAATGAATAAATTTAAATAGCTCATACTTGCAATATGAAGCTTGGGATACAGATTTCAAAGGCATGATTTTGCTTTCCACTCGGACGACAAGTAGCTCGGCATAAACCCCTATATAGAGAATACAATATTGCATTGCCCCAACTTTGATGGCTTATGTTCTCAAAATCGATAAGAAACGAGAGATAATATAACTCGATTAAATTTGGATGTGACCTTGGCATCAAAGTTCCACTTAACATTATGAGAATCAAACAGCAAATAAGTTGTTTTGCTCTATTATCATTTTCTCCTATGTTTTCAGTACTGATCTCTGCTACTAACCTCGTACTGTGATCCTTCAATAGCGTCTTGTTTATTTTTGGAATCCTGGTTACTTTTATATTTGGCAACTTCAATCCAAGGTAACGGAGTCCCATTTCTCTCCATTCATCGACAGTGAGTCGAGAAGGCTTGGATATTGGTGCACCATCAATGGGTGTGTGTGTTAACTCTAAGAGTTATAGTTACCTCTCCAACCAGAAGATGAAATGAGCACGTCTCTTGATGCCATCTTTCAACCAAAGTTGTTGTAAGAGAAGCATCAACCTTTTCTTTGATTTTTCATACAAATGCCGAAATCCAGTTTGTTCCAAAGCTCCAATATAATGGCATTTGAAACATTCACAGGAGCAACGCTTCTAAGAGTCATAGCTTTTGTTTTACCTTCTCCCATATTTCCTGCTTATATGTCTATCTTGATTTGAGTACATTATCATCAATCGGCCCAGGATTTAATGTCATTGGATCATTCATGTTTCTACTAAAGGAATGTATAGGGAAAAAAAAGAAACAAGAGAAAAGAAAGGAAACTTTGTTAAAGGATTTTTCAAATTTTAAGTGTTTTCTAAGAAGAAAACAAGACTGGATAGAACTATATAGGATGCTTTTTTTTTTTCTCCTTATTTTATTAGAACTGTGCAGCTTAGTTAAATTTATGAATTGTGTAGATTCTCTCCTGTGCCAATCTCTCCAATACTTTCAACAGCTCGCTAACAAATTCAACAAATTTTAGGATATGAAGACAAAATTTGCAGCAATTTCAAAACATTAGAATATCGTTTTAGTCAACATCAGAACACCAGAAATGAAACTTTATTACATGATTTTTCAGATTCCAATTTTTTTTTTTTTTTCCTAAGAAGAAAGCAAGAGTAGATATAGCAACTATGTAGGTTATTTTTTCTTTCACTACAATTCTGCTACATAGTTACGTTCATGCATTGTTCAGATTCTCTCTCCTATGGTAGTCCCTGCAATAGCTATTAACAAAATGCTAGACATAAAAGAAATGTAAATCAAGAGAGAAAATAATCTATCCATACATTCAACATCTCAAAGGCAAATTCAATAAACCTAAGGAAATCCAGACAAAATTTACAGCAAGCTCCTTAATATAAGAGTTAATTGCAAAAAATACCCCTGTCAAATTTCTAATTGCTAACATCCTCTCTTCTATTATTTTAACGAGCAAAAACCCCCTTATCTTATTTAGTCAATGCACAGGAGTCCTCCATCATGTTCACGTTTACTCTATATTTTGACATAAAATGTCATTTTTGCCCCTTTCTTCTCAATCATTAGATTTCTTTTGGCTGAAATCAGTGTTCATATTTAATGAAAACAAAAAATACTTTATCCTAAAATAATCATATCTATATATATATACAGATAAATATATATACATATATATATAAATATATAAATATATACATGTGTACATTATCTATATTTATATTTTACACACATATAAATATATATATGTATATATATGCATATAAATGTACATATAGCAAACATCCCAGATGCTCACCCTACAGCGGGATAGCCCCACCTAGCACTAATGTGGTAGTTGGAATCACAGCCTCAAGCCACTCTTCTATTCCACACCCAACACTCTTATGCACCCAACCATGCAACACGCACAAAACTTTCAATCCCCTCACCCACTCCCACCCTGCTGGGAAGAAGAACAAGGAAAAATGAGAGAGAGAGAGAGAGAGAGAGAGAGAGAGATGGCAAAAAGATAAAATGAAAATTAAAAATGAATAAAATAGTAAGAATGAAGAGGATTATAAAAAAACTAAATGAGAAGAAAATATAATAGTACCTTCTATTGTGAAAAAGCTGTTCTAAAAAATGGGTGTATTTGTATAGCTGAATAAGAAGAAAAGAAGAAATGAAAAAAAGGGAAAAGAGTGCTTCAGCTGTGAAGAAGCTCTTTTGAAAATGATATCTCAGCATGGCTTAATGAGAAGCAAACAAAAGAGAGAAGAAGGAGAAAAGATTAGTTTCAGGGGGAAGAAGCTCTTCTGCAATGTTGTGGGTAAAGCTGCAATTCTCTGGTGAGTGCCACTGTTCCTGCTCTCTTTTTTGAATTTGAGCTTTTTTTTTTCCCTCTCTCCCTTAAATTTTTTTATTATTTGTTTATGTATTCTTATAAATTAACCAAAACAAAAATTGATGATACTTAAGTAAATCATTCATCAAATGTAAAGATGTTTGGGTAACGTTATGAAATTATATGATGTTATACCATGTTAAAAAGTTTCTCTAAAAATAAAATTTATAAACTCCTAAATAAAATACAATTAGAATATTTTAATAATATTAATAATAAATAATTCAAAATCTTAGTGCAGTTTTAGTCCCAAAGGACCAAACTATAAGGGGTAAATTGCATACACATCCTCTATGGTATATAAAAAGAGCTAAAACCCCCTGTGAAAAATTAATTTGCTAATTGTTCCCTTGTGATTTCAATTTTCTAGTTTACTCTCCCCATCCATCTCTAAAACTTCTTTTGTACATGTTTTTACATAATTGGCCTTATATAAATTGGAGGGTCTTAAACCCTTTTCAAATTCTTAAACAAAACTAAAAAAACCCTTATTTGCTAAACATATAAAATCTTGTTGCTTATTCACATTTCTTGTGCTGATTTCTTATGCCCCTTTTAAAGCCAGTTCCATCAAAATCTAACGCGCAAAGAAGGAAAAAGAGTTTGGAAGTGTCTTATAGGAAGAAAGACACTACAAAATTGTTCAAAGAAAGACACTACAAAGTTGTTGAAGTGATAGAGAAGACCAAAGGCAGTTTTACCTATTTTAATGTGTTTTCATAGACAAAAATTGGTGGACTATTACGGTCACATTATTTGAGTACTTGAAAGAATCTTCCATTGCGAATTCTTTGGGAACGGGGGCAATTGGGTACCATTAAAAAGGTGTGTTTTTTTGGTGCTATTCAAGAATAAGACTAAAAAATTATTGTGTGTAAAGGATGTAGGTGTGGGGTAGATGGCAATAATTAAATATTGTGATGAAGGGTTCATGGTTGTTGTGTAATTATGGTGTGGGATGTGGTGCATCTATACCCTTGTGAAACTAAGAGCAGGCTGAAAACCCTTTCTTTTGCAAATAAAGGAAAAGATAAACCCTTTAGTAATATTTTTCTTTATTAGTTTACCATAATAATATAAAATTGATACTGAATTTATTTCGCGTTAAATAACTGAGTCTTATAGGTTATATAACCATAAAAAGATGCATTATTATGCATTCAAAGGTCTACACCTCAAGATATAATGATATTTTATTTCTGTCTACTTATTTATTTATTAGTTAATGTTGATTATGATGATAATATCACCACTTTTCTTAGAAGTTTAGTTTAATGAACTACAAGAGCATGTGTTAAAGTACAATTAGTGTTATATATTCATTATTAAAAGTTTAGTGGCCCCAATGTACATGTGTTATTTCATTTGTTTTCATTGTTTATCTTAAAACAGATTAGTAGTTTCATTGTTAATATGTTTTGTACTTGATGTTCATTCTTTACTTTAAAAGAGATTAGTTGTCCTATTATGTGCATTGTATAAAAGACATCCTTGTCTTCTTATGCACGAAAATATGAAAGAGGAATTGGTTAACTTAGCAATGTGGGTGGAGGGAGATTTGTGAGGTGTTCGAGTTGGCATATAGAGGAGGCAGTAAACATATATATCCAAAAGTGAACTTAGACTTGTTGAGTGAACATGAACTTAGGGACTTCTATACAAAAAGTGATGGGAAAAGTTCTATAGTGAACTTCTTTTATGCCATTCCAGGCATGTCAATGGAAAGTGGCCTGAGGTTAGGAAGTGGTGACATAGCAATAGTTGACGTTATACGGTACTTCTCAGGTTTGGGTTTTTGTGCAATATATGCTGAAGATGAAAATACTAGTACATTTCAAGTGATTGACACCCAAGGTAACTTCTTATTGAATCAAGAAACATTGAATAAGCCAAGTGGAGAAGACTCTACAAGGGCAGCAATCAAGATAAATGAAGGAGAAATACAAAAGTTATTAGAAGGTATTGACTTTATTGATGAAGCACTTGATCATGATGTCAGAGGAGATAGAGTGCAATCTAAGCATAAGTTCGAGTAGTTTGAAATTGATGTAGGGGCTACTGAGCAATTTCATGATGTCAATGTAGAAATGCAATTCCACAAGAACATAACTAATGAAAGAGTGCAAAGATAGGAAAGGCTCAGCAAGTGGTCAAGGTCTCGGAGGGAAGCATTTGACAAAGAAAAGGTGAAAGGAAAGTTAGTGAGCCGTAAGAATCAGACAACACTGAATCTGACTCATGTGGCATAGAATACATTGCCTCTTCATCTGATGAGTTTGAGGCCATTAGTGATGCTTTAGAGGATATAGAGGGGTCATCTGATGATGGCATATTTGTCAATGGATCACTGAGCAAGAGAGAGTTGTTACAAAAACTAAAAAACATGAGAAAAAAATTGAAACGTGTTGGACAGAAGACAAACATGTGTAGTATTGCGGAAGAATAATGGTATAGTGATATTGGTGAAGATGATGAATTAATTAGTTTGGAGGATTCGGAAGATGATTGCCCCAAGCATTCTTTCTTTAGGGAAGCTCAGGATATGAAGAATTTTGAGATTGTTGTTAGCTTGAAGTTTAGGGATGTGCATGATTACAGAGAAAAGCTAAAGGATTGGTGTGTTAGGATGGGTTATAAGATAGAATTAAAAAAAATGAAAGTACAAGAGTGACTGCAGCGTGTCAAAAAGGATGTAACTGGAGGATCCATGCTTCAGTCATCCAAAACTCCAGAACTTTCCAAGTAAAGACTATGAAGGGCAAGCACACTTGTGCTAGAAGTGAATATAATGATCTTGCCACTAAGTATTTGACCAAAATAATAAAGCATGTTGTTAGAGATAATCTCGACATTGGATTACATAAGTTGAAAAACACCATCAGAATGTCAGCATATTTCAAGTTTTGAGAGCAAAAAAAAAATTGCTCTGAAAAATATAAGGGGGCTTAATAGAAAGGAGTATGAGCTCCTTTGGGATTATTGTCAGACAGTTGGAGACAAAAATCCAAAAAGCAACCTCTTTTTAACAAGACATCTAAATGCGGACACATTTGATAAGATGTATTTTAGCCTTGGGGCTATGAAACGAGGTTTCTTGGGAGGGTGCAAACCTATCATAGGGTTGGATGGATGTTTCCTCAAAACTGTACATGGTGGACAGCTATTGGTAGATGTAGGAAGAGATGGGAATGACAACATGTATTCTATTCCAATGGCTATTGTCGCAATAGAAAATAGAGATACATGAACATGATTTTTGAATGAATTATTGCTTGATATCGAAGGCACTGAAAACAATAGGTGGACTTGGATATCTAATAGGCAGAAGGGGTTCATTGATGCTTTAAATGAGTAGATGCTAGGATATGAACACAAATTTGTCTACATCATATGTATCAGAATTTCAAAAATACAGCAATAAAAAGTTGAAGGACTTGTTTTGGAAGGCTGCTTGCACCGATAATAAGAATGAATTTGATGATTGGATGAAGAAAATTGAAGCTGCAAACCCCAAACATGGTGAGGATTATGAAACTGCTGTAGAGTGCTTGAGAAATATTCCTGCTGCTCACTGGTTGAGGTCTTACTTTTCTACAAAGTATAAGTATGATATTTTAGTTAACAATCTTTGTAAACCTTTTAACAACTACATTTTGGCTGCAAGGAAGATGCCAATCATATTCATGTTTGAGTAGATTAGAGAGCAATTGATGACAAGAATTCAAGTTAAGAGAGAGAGCATGAAAAAGCATGTGGGATCAGCTTGTCCCAATATTCTCAACAAGATTGAAAAATGCTAGCAAATTTCAAGAAGTATGCTTCCAAGATTATGTGGCAGAAATGAGTATGAGATTGAATATAACAGAGTGAAGCATGTAGTGGACTTGGATAAGAAAACATGCACTTATTGTAACACCCTGAAAATTTCCCTAATCGAATTTTGAAACTTTTGATTTAATCTAATGACAAATAATTTTCACAATCATGAAAATCGTAATCAAATGTTTTCTCCCATCTGAACGATTTTTCCTTTATATTTCAAAAATTCCCTAATCAAGATTTTAAACTCTTTGTTTTCAAACGATAAATCATTTTTGCTATCATGAAAATCATTTTATAGTCAAAATAATTTATTTTCATTTGAAAAATTTTTCTTACAAGCGAGACTTCGTTTATGCCCTGTTTGGGCCCAAAATGAGCCGATTTAGGCCCAAACCTAGCCCAATTAAACTCAAACTTCAACCCAACCAAATCAAAGCCCAGTCCAACAAAAAGAGAGAGAGAGAGAGAGAGAGAAGGTAGAAAATCTGTTGAAAAATCAACAGTCCCAAATTTAGGGAATTTCTCCACCCACTCTCACTAACTCATGTACCCTAAAACTTCTCCTACAAGTCTTGATAATTGGATGACAAGTCCCCCCTCAATTTTAATTTTGCAAAAGAAGTCCGTCCCTAAACTCTATAAATAGGTTAGTAAGTGTATTAATTTCCTTCACCTTGCTAAAACAATTCTCCCTTACTCTCTATTGTATACATATACATATATACATCTTGCTCTTCACTTTCTATATGAATAAAAATACTTATATGTATAAATATCATAGAGGAAGAAACAAACAACTATCATAACTTCCATCAAACCTTTGAAAAGGGAAAAAAAGCAAGGGATTACTCACCGTTAAGTGTTCTTGGTAAGCTAGTTATTGCACATATATTGTATAAGGAATAATGCCCAAAATGAGGAGATTCATAACATCTAGAATGATTTTATTTTAATAGGTGATCTAAGCTTGGAAACTAAGGATTTGGAACACTAACATTAAGCTTTGAAGCTTAGGATGAGAGGTAAGATTTATGGCATTTCCTCATTGGCTTCACATGTTGAAATCTTTGATATCCTTGACTTAAGATTTGCTATGGAGCATAATGTTGGTTTTTGTGATATTCTTTGATTTTCTTGCTACATATTCATTACGAATGATGATTTGAACTTATTGAAGATATGAGACCTCATTCTTATCATGAGTATGACTTTGAGATTTTGGATCATTGGACAATTGAGACAAAAATAAAAGAAAATGACTATGGACATAAAATCGATTTTTCACTTCAAACTTGTGAAAATCAATTTAAAAATCAGAATTTTTGAATCACTTCTTGAAATTTAGTTTTTGGAGGTCTGTCTTCTAGACAAAAACTATAGAAGAGAGAAAATTTTGAATTTATGGATTTATTATACTTTTTCTCCAAAATTTTGAAAATTAAATTTGAAACTTAAAAATTAAAAATCTTGATGATGAGCAGAACAAACTAAGTCTAATTTCTTCGCATTTAGCCTTCTTGCATCATAACGATTCTTAAAAAAAAAAAAAATTCTTGAGCGCCCTAGTGCCCAAGGTCAGTGGCTTCGACCACTTTTGGGCGCTTGTGCTCAAGCGCCCATTCCAGTAGCCAAAAGCACTGTGTAGGCGCTCGAGCACCCAACGGGCGCCTCAACGCCCATTCCAGTGGCTATATTTTCGTATTCCGACTTTGTTTTATAAACTCGTGTTCATATTTCACCCTTTTAAACATGTTTAAGGTCTCGAATCAAAATCTTTTCTAGTCCATGGTCCAAATTTGAATTGTTTGTTTGAATCGATCTGTCGTCTAAATCCATGCCCGTGGTGGCTATATGTTTTGATATATTCGGATATATTCTAATTCGTTCAAATTAGTTTGTTTCCAAATACATGCCATTATATAGCTCAATACTTTGAGAACGATCCTATTGTTTTGAACCCGAATGAATGAATGAATGTTGGGCCCCAGGAATTTTCGAATGATATTAGTTTGGGCGATTTCGGATCGTCAATCTGAACCCCTAAAAATTTTCGAATGATGGGTAGCTCGAACGAATCCTGGAGGTAAGATTCTGAAGAGTTACTCTAAAGCACGTGGAGAAGACTGTGCTTTTAATAAACGAATGTCGCTCCTTGAGGGAGTAATGGAGGGATAAGGATTAATTAATGTCAAATGTTGGAGTTATAAGGGTGATAGATCCACCAAATAATTGTTTCAGCCTTAATTGTTTATTGATATGAATGTGAAAATTTATAAGTTATTGTTTTGACCATTCTAAACGTTTCGATTTGATATTATCATCACATTCATGTTTCGTTCATGTTATATTTTCTGCTCATCCTTGTACTCTTCGTCGTATGCCATAAATTTTACTGGGTCAGTGGACTCATGATTCTATTAATATCATGTAGGAAACTAACCTTATGGATTGGTGAACTTTGGAGGCTCCCTGTTAGGTATTATGGCTTCTTGTGAATCATGTATATGTACTTGTATTTAGTTTGGTTAGTTAGAACTCATTTAGATATCAGACTTGATGATATGTAATTTAGGTCTATGATGTATTTTGCGGGAAAAAACTAGCCCGTAGTTTTTAAAATATTGGAATGTTAAGTTATGGATTTTGCATATGGGATTTTATGTTTATGGTTTTAATTAGCTATCCGATACTGAGTAGCGTTCCGAATCATGGGGTGGAATGCACTGTGACCCGAGGTGTTACACTTATGGCCTGTTTCAACTAAATGCATACCCTTGTGCCCATGCATGTGCTGCAATATCCCATAGAAGGTATAATACTGAAAATTTTATAGACCCTTGTTTCAAAAAGAACATGTACTTACAAGTTTATCAACACATGATTAATGGAGTTTGGGGAAAAACGATTTCATTAGGACTGGTTATCTACCACTCAAGCCGCCTATATATATAAAAAGCAAGAGAGGCAAGCGTAAGAAGATGAGAAGAAAGAGCCTTGTTGCAATCAAATTCCACAAGAAGAGGCCTAACACACACACACACTTGTGGAAATTGTTTGGGGCTTGGTCGCAACAAAGGAAGTTGCAAAAATTCACTCATCCCAATTCTAAACTTAACAGGGTCTGTGTTTTAAGTCACAATTAGCTTCACTTTATGCAATACGCATATTACTCATTTTAGATGATTATGGTGCAGGATAGGACAGATTCAAGTGTTGCTTTTCTGTTCTGTACATTCAATCTTCATTAACTTCTTTTAATTTTATAGACTGGTGGCTAAAGGGGTTGAAGACATTCAACTCAAGTTTCTCAATCACAAGCAAAGCAAAAAAAATCAATTTTCATTTTCACAAGGGGTGTTAACAACTCAAGGTCCTCAATCATCAACAAGACCTCCATTAGCTCCTGCAAATGCTTCACAACCACAACGCACAATCAACAAGAAATCAAGGCAAGTTGTACCAGGGGAGAAGGAGTGATGCTTTATTGAGCAAGCAGGCAACCCACAGTTCAATTTCAAGCTCATAAAATGTTGGTGCAGCTACAGGTATTAAGAATCTAAGGAACAAGAAACCAACTGTTGCGGCGGTACTTCAGAGTATTAGATAAAAGGCTAAGCAAAGATCAAGCAAGCATTGATTTCCTTTTGTGAATATTTTTATCGCTTAATTGGTGCACTTTTTAACATTTTGCTGGGATTATTATGCATATTAGAAATCTAAACTAGTGGCTTTTATTTTGATAGACTTATTTGGGTTTGGGATCATTGTGAATGTGAATCTGATTTTGTGATCATGTTGGACCTTATTTTTATAAGCTATTCTTTTTTGGTATTTTTGAAGAAGCTTTGGAGCATATTTCTGGCAGCTCAAGAGCTTGATTTTGTTTTATTTATGCTATTGTGAATGAATTTTGTAGGTGCGCATAAGTATTTCAAATTCAACTTGCACTCTGCTACATGTAAATACTTATGTTCCAAGTTGATATATTTTCCAGGATCTTCATTCTGAGTTGGTAGCTAAAGCAAAATTGAGGAACAATTTTTTGCATCCTTTTTGGCTCAGTGAAATTTTTATGGATGACACCATATATAGAAGTTGATAGATACTTGAATATATATACACACACACATATATGTATGAGTTAGAAGATACAAGATAAGGAATCTCTTGGAGTATAGTTGCCTCAATCCCTGTGATTGGTTTTGCCAAATAATAATAATATGAATGAACTTCTTTTGTGTGCAATTAAAGGTTCATGTGCATGCATATCAGTGACAGCCATTTGAAAGATTACAAGAATAGATGAGAAAGGCCACAACAATATATCAAAAGAAATTGCAATGTACTAGTCATCTTATAATCCCTTTACAGATCATGAAAGCAAATAAAGAAATGAGGAGGACTCCTCTCTCTACAAGTATTAATTATATCTTAAATAGGGCCAAAAAAAAAAAAAGAACTCAAATAATCTTCAAGATTTTCAAGCACCATGAGCTCACTCTATGAAATTTCCCTGTTCCATGACTTGACTCTTTCGTGCAAAAAGTGCCTCAACTGGTCTCAACAATTTCAGTAGATTTGTGCCATCAAAACCAGGAATTCAAAATCTTCCCAAAGTCCATGTCAAGTCTACTTAGATTCCACTCATCGAATTCAATACCAACAGTTTCACACCAAATAGTTCAAATTAGAGTTTATATCCTTGTCATACACAAAGTAACTAATAACCAGTAGCTACATATTTTCAACAGGCAACCATAGGAATCAATAGACTAAGCCAAAAGTGTAATCAGTAGAGTAATTATCAAAAAATCGAAATCTTGACTAAGAAATCAAATTTCAATTTTCATTCCCCCACCCTCTCTCTTCTTTCAATTTTCTTATATCTTTCTCAAGTCTCCAGACCCTAGCCCTTCCCTCATCTCCTAACTCCTCTCTCTATCTCACTTGTGCAATTGTCAAATTTCAGA
>JACFYI010000149.1:69805-82460 GCA_014898755.1 Handroanthus guayacan | reverse complement strand
GGCAAAAAGCATTCGTTCTCTCCTTATTCTAATAAGCAAGTGAACTATCTTCTTATGTTAATCACATATTCCGAATCAAAGAAGTCAACTCCTTTGCCACCAAAGATAACTTTTGAACTTGCCTTTCTTCAATGTGCTTTATTTCGCTTTTCACACTAGTACAGAAGCCTTGCTATTGCCTATGCTAGAGATCTTGTAAGTACCAACCCAATTTTGATTCCTAGGTATGATCTCTAGTTCCTTTGCCTCTACTGTAGAGTTTGACCATTTTTGCTTCCTTCTATTGGGAGAATGCCAAACAACCTTTGCTTATCAACTACTTCCAAACCTTCTTCTTGGAGCTAGCCTCAACCCTAGGAATAGCAAAGATCTTCTATCCTTTGACTACTACTGCCTTCAAGTATTGCCTGCAATATTCATTTATAGTTCAATAGCATAATCTTATGCTGCTAGTCCTACCTTGCTCGATGAATTCCTCTTATACCTTACACTGAATGACTAGCTGCTAAATGCCCTACTTCGAGTACTACGTTGATTTTCTACACCTATTCCTTGAGTTGTAAAAGCACCCTTAACAATCTTCTGGAGCAAGCTCCCGCCTAGATTTGCTTTTCAACCTCACCAAAGCAAGAGTGCTTTCACTTCTCTTCCTTTCATTTCTTACCTGTGTCACAAAATCCATTGATTAGAGGATTCCAAGTTCCTTGGAAGGAACCATGGAGTTTTTGTACTTAATCTAGTTCTTTTAGGAAAAGCAGGTTCTTCTCCATATTGATATAAAGATATAGATATATATCAGAAAGAGCTATTTATTCCTAATGTGTTACCAGACCTAACTTAATGCTATCAAACTCTTATATTCATCCACTTTACATATAGAGAAGTTCTTAAAGTTCTGTTAAGTTCTTTGTAACCAATACCTCTAGGAGAAAGACAGTTGCTTCAAAAGACCCGAGAACAAAACCATTTCATGTCTTATTAAAACACCCCCTTTTATAAATCCCCCTGAAGAAAGGATAATTACCCTAGTTGATGTGTCCATAAAATTACCATCTCTAGCAACAAATTCTTGAGGAGGAATAAAACAATGATCAATAAATAGATCGGGGTCTTCACCATTAGACTAATGATACTGCTGCTTCCTAGATAAAGGTTGGCAGCATTTGCCCCTACTTATCATTCCTCTGCTCTGATTCCAAAGATTAAGAGGTTGTGGCACACTACCTACATATTGAGTATAGCCAATTGGTACCGATTAGCTTAGAGTGATAAATGGTACCGATATTGAGGGTTCAGCATCACGATAGGCTTAGAATATACCAACGGATTCCTTTATACTCGAGATCCCATTTCTACCACTAATTCCACAATAAAACTGCCTCTAGCCTCCCTTTTTAAACTTATGTTGGGATATGCCAGCTTCAAGGCTATTTAATCTAGTTGGAACCTTTTCAATCTTGAAGTGATTCCTTTCTTTGATTTGGTGCTTTCTTACTTAGACTCTCCACTTATCAAAAGATGTAAAAAAGGGATTTCCTAGAATTTCAAACTGCCCTATCAATTGGCTTAGGAATCCCCCAGTCTGTCTCCATGCTAGAATTGATTCTTTCACGTGTATTTGCTCATTGATTGTATTGAACAATAAGAGAATCCCTTCAATTGGTATTCACCCTATAAGGTTGCAAGTTTTTATAGGAAAACCTTCTTAATTTCCTTATTTATTTTGACCTGAAAGTTTGTGAACAATGCTCAATTGGAATAACTTTTGAGTGCTCTAGGACTTGCCTATATGTAGCTTAGTTAGGGATAGGGCTGTGAGCCTGTCCTTGCATCGCTGTTGACGTTGACAATAAAGGAGCTTTCTCTTACCTAGGCTACTTTATAGACTCCTGCTTCTGAGGACCACAACAGTGATGGAGCTAGTTGAAAGCAATGATGGTGAAAGAAGTCAAGCACAAGTAGGAGTCAAGAATCAGTGTTATGAGCAACAGAGGTGCAAGCTAGCTGTAAAACAAAAGGAATTGATTGTTGTTTGTCCAAGTGAACATAGGAAGAGTTTCTTATTCCCTCTATATCTTTTCTAGCTGAATTCTAGTTCGTGCCTGTGGTGTGTTCCCCTATGAGCTGCTTATTCGGTGAATTAGGTGCTTTTCTCCTCTTATCTATTCTACTTTTCTCATCTAGCATGAGAGGAGCCTATCAAAGCTAGTATAGTTAATAAGTGTGAAAAACCAAAGCAAATCAATATTGCAGCAATTTGCTTTGAAGTAGGCCAATATAGGACATGAAATAAGACATATGCAAATTGAATTCTTCCTTTTTTTTTCCTTTATAGAGAAGGGGTGGTGATATATGTAAATAATTCATAGTCTTCGTTATCAAGGTACTCTCAAGCTCCCTACCTTAAGGCCAAGATCCAAGCTATATTGTAGAAAGTAAGGTGCTGGAATGAAAGGAATATGGTGATCTCTTCGATTACGCTAAAAAAAAGCTGTCTTCACTGGCTATTTCCCCATATCTCCTATAGGTTTTATTTTCTATATTCTGCCAGTATACCCCAAATCTAACCTAGACGAGCTCGCTACTCATGAGATGGCGAATGTAAGAAAGTCAAAAGCCTTAGCAACAAGTGGTCATGGTTGATGAGACATAAGTCAAGATGAGAATAAAAAGAAAGGGAGTTGCAAGTGCTGACTCTTAAGTCTAAGATCTTGAGCTTCGACCTTTCCCTTTTGATCTAATGGCAAAGGAAGACTCTTTTCCTATCCACGTCTTTCGCCTGACAGACTAAGATGAGTTTCAAACATTGGTCACCTCTAGGTTGCAGGAGTGTAGGTAGGATTCTTCTAAGGTTCTTCTAAGGAAAGGAAGAGTGGAAGGTAGATAGAATGATTCTCTCTTAGGAATCTTTAGGTTGCTTGTCACACCCCAAGCCTAGGGGGCCAACCTAAAATCTACCATGCACAATCTAAAATTGAACTATGAACAACTTGCTCAAAAGAGATATTCAATGGTTGCACATAGATTCTTTGGCTATAACTTATATGCTGGTGACTTTTTCCTCATTTTCCCAATGTGAGATAAGGGGCACTACAATCACCTCTCCTTTAGAATATGACGTCCTCGTGGCAGTATGACATAGTCTCGGATTGCCCACCAGACTAACAAGTTTGAGTTATTTATCCTAGAACCTAGGATTTTATTATATAGAAAAGAATCTGGAGACCAGATTCTTATAAGGGGAAGAGAGTGTAATACCCCATAAAATTTCTCCAACCCTATTAATAAAAATTTTATTCATACTTGAGCAATTATAATAATTGGGTTCATTGATATTCCTGATATAGTAGATGCGATCATGCATACAATCATACTCTTTGTGAAATAACTCCAATGAGATGAAAAAGAAGGTGTTCAGACCTAATAATATTTTTCTATAAAATTACTACCTAATAATATGTTTATAAAAATTTTTAGTTAACAATATGTTTCTATAAAATTTCTAGTTAACAAATTTTTTTTATAGCGTTTGAAATTATTATACTCATCTTCAAAATTTGTTACATAAAATTCTTTGATTTCCTAGAAATTTTTCCATCTTTTACACCTTATATCCTTTCTTTCCATCTGAAAAAAAAAACAAAGAAAATATTGCCTAAAATGCCCACTTGGACGGCCATACACTCTCTTAAAGGGTAAAATTGTAATTTTCATCCCAAAATTCTACCATGTCGTAAAAACTTGGCCAAGCCACCACTTAACGCTCCTTGTGGACCAATCAAATGCAACTATTACATCCTTCCTCTGGCAAAGAGTGATTGAAACAATACATGTAACTTTTACAAAACTCCATTAGTCCACTCCATCTCTTGCCTTAATAATCCTTGGTCATTCTTTTTCTTTTGCAATTAAGCCCCTATTCTATATTTCTTTGCAATTTAATCCCTAAACTAAAACTATAAATGGGGAGAAATTCTTGCAAATCTTTGCACCCCTAACACACGCAAAAACACCAAATATTTCATCTTCCTTTTCCTAATGAAAGTATCTCATCTAGCTTTTTTAAAATCCATAAAGCTTATTCTCTTCAACATATAAGATTCAAGGTGATTTTGCAGTTGAGGAAAAAGGGAGAGAGACATCTTAAAAAGTGATATAAAGTTAAAGGTAAGATATATAGTTTTCTTGTGTCAATTCTATGAATTTCATTTTACTACCAAGAATCATGTTAAACTCTCAGATTTCTTGCTAATCTTAGCTTAAGAAATAGATTTTATCTTGTTTTCCCATGAAATCCAAGAAAAGTGCATAAATACTAACTTGAAGAAAATTTGATCAAAAACTTGAAATCCAAGCTCCAAAACCTACTTTTGCCTTATCAAATTGGCTAATATAATATATCATCAGAAACTTGATCAAGTATAGATGCTTTTAGGATCAAGAATCACGCAAATTTTGTAGAAAAACATCCAAAAAAGCTGGAGAAATCTAACCTATCATTACTGCCGACAAAAAGGGATAGTAATAGGGGTGTCTTGAAAATGTATATAGATGAGGATCCAATCGTTGAATTGTTGATCGAAAGCTACCATTGGAAAGCTCGTCAAGTTACGATACTTAAATTTATTGGAATATATTCAAAAATTGGTGGTGAAATCTTATTGCCCAGAAATGGGATTATAAACTTTAAGTGTTAAACTTTATAAGTTATATTCTTATACCAAATCTAATCTTTAAGCCCTAGTTTTGTATGTTTTTAATGAGATCTTGGTGAAGATAGATTGACTAAGAGTATGAGAAAATTGAGAATTATTTGGGTTTGAATTATATAAGGAATGATTGTCCAAAGAAGATAAATTCAAGGGAGTGATATGTTTGTGATAGAAGAGTTATGAAAATTGGTTGTTTAAGATAAGAATATGGATTGACTTCACAAAATAGAATGATTAATAATCAAATTAGCAATTTCTCGAGGGTAGCTAGAAAGTTAGTGTAAAACCCGTAAAATTTTCTTCAACTCCAATATATATATATATAAATAAAATAAAATAATATTTTATTTCCCTTTAAAAATCTTTTCCTATAAAAATATTCATATTTTTTTAAATGTTTTCTTATTATTTTAATATATTATACTCATCTACAAAATTTATTACATAAGATTCTTTATTTCTCCTTAAATTCCGAAATTTTCTAATATTTTTACACCTTAAATTTCTTCAAGAAAATCTAAAATTCTTAGAGGCCAAAATTTGGCCAACACACCCATACACATGGCACAAATTTAATTTTCACACCTAATGGAAAAATGTCATTTTCTTATTTATCCATTTGTACCATAGTTTGGAAAACTATCATTGGACCACATTTCCCTACTAAACCCTATGTTTTGAGACTATACAACTCAACATATTAGTTGGCAAACATCTTACCATTCATGTCACATCTTATATACTTGGGAAAATCCAACTTGGCCATTGAAAATCCTACTTGATCCTATGCCACTTTATCCAAATCTCTAGGTTTCCAATTCATCATCCTCCATGGCACTTTATCTGCCATTCATATCACACCTTTTACAAGTGGAGGATATCCTACTTGGCCACTTGAAACCTACATGGACATCTCACCTTCCCTATAATTAAATTAGGCCTCTAAGATTAATTTTCTTTGCAAATAAACCCTTGAACTACAACTATAAATAGCCAAGCACCCTACACATTTTTCTCATCACACACAAACACACACATACAACACATACACAACATTTCATACTCTACTTTTTAAACCAGAGACTAGTCAAGAAATCTTTCTAAGTCTCCTATAAATCCAACTTTAGAATCAAGGGAGGAAGGAAGAAGAAGAGATCTTGAAGAATTCAGAGAAAATCTTTAAAGAAGATATTAGGTAAACTTTATGATTCCTCTCTACCAATTTTTGTTGATTTATTCATCCTACATGATTCTTGTTCCTTGAAATCATGGTTCTATTTTTGTTCATTTACATAAACCCTAATTAGTCTAAATACTTTAGACATCGGATTTTATTTCAAAAATTTCAAATATTTACATATTTCAAGGAAAAGATTTTTTCTCAACTTAAAACATTTTATGTTTTGTAAAAATCTCAAATTTTCATATTTGGAAAGACATTGTTCATTTCAAAAGCTAAACTTTTCAAAATTTTCCTTTCATCCATTTTGAAACTTCTATGTCCTCTCATTGACAATCCTAGGTAAATATTGATGAATTCATCATGTGATTATTGCTTATTGATTGATCGTATTCTTTTGATATGAAACTTGAATGATATTGATTATTGGGCCTCGGAGATCTTGGGAAAGGGAAGTTGGGCGGCATCGGGCCATCAATGGTCCCCCACCTAATTTCTCCCATTGATGGTCGGTCTCGCGGTTACCTAGACATTAGGTAAACCAAGAGTCCGATACTCTGACACGCGGTCGACCGTGTCAGCATTGTTATGCCCCTTGAACGGCCATCCGAGGAGGAATTGTGGAGGAATAAGGATTGTTATTTTTCCGAAGCTATAAGGGTGACAGATCCACCAAATAACTAGTTCGGCCATGATTCCTTATTGCATAACTTTGTTTCCCCTATCTCTTCTCTAAATCATAAATTTTACTAAGTTCTATGAACTTACGTTTTCGAAATTATAATTTTGCAGGATAAGACAAAAGGGAAAAGTATCGTAGCTAACAAATTTTGCTTTCATCTTTTTATAGCTAGTATAGTTTACTTATGTTGTAACATTTGAAAATTTGTACTGTGAAAACTGTATTGTTAAATATTATGCAGAGCTTGTTATTTTTCTTGTGCAATGCTATCATTTTAGTAGCAATCCATTCTAGGGGGTGGAGACTCTAGTTCGGGGTGCTATATTTAGTAGGATTTTTTCAAATTCTTGGATATAAGTATGTTTATTGATCTAGTTATAAATATTGGATTTTGTATGATTTAGGTGATGAGGAAAATGAATTGAAATTGTAACCATTATATGCAAGTACTTCAGGTAAGATGATTATATTTATGGATATTTCTACCTTTGGTTTGGCATTTGATCTTGATAATGATTCCTTGGCAAATTGACCTGTGTCAATATCTTGATGTTTTTATTTCAATCCATTCTCTCATTGGGATTTATGGACTAAAGCATTATTAGAAACTATCAATTCTTCCTTACCATTTTGTAAAATTCTTTGATTTCATATCTTACTTTGTGGAATCTTGTTAAACAAACAAACTAACTTTGGGTTTGGATCTAGCTTTGTCTCTCCATGAATCTTAGTTTAGTTCTTAAACCATAAATTTTAAACTTAGTTTTCAAGTGCCAATTTCTCAAGAATCTTAAAATATTTTTAATCATTTCAACCCAAAAATCAAGTTATTTCCAAAATTACTAACTTTTGAACGAGCCCAATCCAGTAATCGAAATTTTATTCCTATGCCTCTTTTAATCCCTTTCAAGCTTATGTTGCTTATATTTTGTGCTTCAAAGTATTTATTGATGATTTCATCCCATTGGCTGTTTGCAACATTGATTTGCTTGACAAACTTTGCGATATTTCCTTAAAATTTCCTTGAGTTTTAAACTTCTTTTGTACAAAACTCACTACATAATGATGTTTAAGCTGAATATGACGTTTTAAATATCCATGAATCGAATGGTTATATCTGATGTACAGCTTAAATCAAATGATTAGGTCTGATGTTTATTTTAAATCAATTATCATGAAGTCGGACAATTTGCAAACCTGATTATTTATTGTTATTAGTCCTTCATCCCGTTGATTGTCGATACATTGATTCGATTGTTTTGATTTGAAAATTCAATTGGCAAAATTCTTTGAAACTTGAATGTTAATGATTGTTGGGCCTAAAAAATCTTCGGTAAGCGAAGTTGGGTGGTGTGAGGCTGAAAGTAATCTCCTATTGGATTTATCCTATTGTTGGTCGGTGTTGCAATTGTTTAGAGGTTAGGCATTCCAAGAGCCCACTATCTAATGTGCGGTCGATCATGTTAGCATTGGTTGTTCTCCCCTTGAGTGGCAGCCCAAGGTAAAATTGGGAGGGACAAGGATTGATATATTGTTGAAGTGATAAGGGTCACATATCTACTAAATAACTAGTTCGACCTTATCAATATTGATAAGGGGGACCCCTTAAACTTCATAAACCCCGTCATTATCATTTTTAGCTTATTTCTTAGCCTTTATGTTCCTTTATCCTAAACATCCTACGTTAGCCCTAATCTCTTACTAAGTCATTGAGACTTATAATTTGTCTTATCATGTGTGGGTAATTAAGTTTGGAAATTTTCGTTCAAGGACTTGGAGGTGATTTTAATCATTAGCCTTTTTGGGTTACTTATTTAGGACTAAATTATATTTCTCAATAATATTTTGTAAGTCTGGAATCATAAGTAATACTAAAAATTTTGAGCTAAAGATGAACAAAGAACATGATTTCGGGTTTTCTTACTATTTTCTTGTGTTTAGAGGTTTTAATTTTGAAAACTCCCTCGCTCATTACTGATTTAGCCTAGGGGCAGATGCTCTAGGTGTAGGGCATTACATTGCTCATCCATAGCAAGAATGAGATCCTTGCTTTAACCAGTGAGTTTGCCATGCCCTCATTCATTCAGTTGAAGGGAATGGAAGAAAGAAGGGATTGCATTCTATTATTGATTAGCGAGAGGCACCTATACACTTGACGAAGAGGGCACAAAGTGAACTTGCATACCTTGTCTGAGAGTAGAGCCAGCCCAGTCGATTAGCATAGGAGAATAGCACAGTAAAAAGGCAAGTCTGGCTTTGTACAAAGATGCTAAAAATATTCAATAATATGCATCCTCAAGACTTGATAGATATGGAGTTGTCGCAGCCGTAGCTATCAGAAAGTAAGCAACAAAGCCATCAAAGCGCAAATGAGTAGAGAAAAAACAATATCAAACATCTCTCTCTTCATCTTACATACAATGATAGAGAGTTTGAATAGCTAGAAGCCTTTCCCTTTATAGGCCCAATGAGGCCGGCAGTGAGTTTCAAGAAAGCAGCATAGAATGGAATGTGTGAAGCATCTAGCTAGCGTTAGATTGACCATTTAAGAATAGAAAGAATTAAGGATGTTTTCATGTCCAACGGGAAAATAGTCTTTGAGCAATTCATAGAGTAGTTTTAGGAGAGAATCATTTATAGGAAAGACAAACTGAGGCCGATACAATTACCTCAAGGATAGTAATCTTACTCTTTTATTTTTGGATAGGGATATTCCACCAACTTCACCAGGAAATGAATGCAAGACTTAGCTTATGGTGCTAAACCTAAAGAAATAGATACTCGACAGTTATGGGAATATGGGCTTTTTTTGGCGAGCTTTAAGATAGCATGTAAAAAAGGGCTGCTCCAACAAGCACAGAAGTAGGAAAGCTAGCCACCCCAATTCTTTCTTACTTAACTTTAGGCAGTGTCAATATGTTCTAGCATAGTCCAAGAGAAAGAAAGTTCCTATTTAACTATTAGCCCTCATCCAAAACCTAGCAAAGAGACTGATGCAAATCAGGTGAACAAGAGCAAATAGGAGAAGCAAGCAAATAGCTGCCTCTCATCCAATCCACCTCTAGCAAGAAGGTATTCCGATCTTTGATCCACCGATTCAAGAGCAATTGAAGCAAATACAAGAAGAGAATGCAAGGGAGGGTTCTCCCCTTTTCCGAGTTTGAATTGAATTAGGGCACTTGTGATATAAAAATCAATACAGGTTCAACTAGCTCAAACATGTGAAGTGAATGCTTGAATGTGAACAAGCGATGGTACCAAAAAGTAGCAGTCAACTGATTGGATTATCGTCTTCCCTTTCTCAAAGTAGGAATTCTCTTTTGAAGCCTAAAACCTTTGGGCTAGGAACTCGAGAAAGGATAAAGCCATCTATCCAACTCTCTAGCCAGATAGAAAGATGAAAGGCCAGGGAGTGAGGGCGTGGGAATAGCAAACACAAGATTGAATTACACTTTGATGCCACCTGCTTTTAGTTTTGTATCGATAACTTATAGGAAAAAAAGATCTTTATCTTCCCTCTATTGAGCATAGTCAATATATCAAGCTCTCATGCACCCTAGGGTAAGCTGTGTACTAAGACATCTATTGTATTTGCTTAACACACTCCCCTAATTTTCCAGCTATATATCATGTTCGAAGAGGTCATCTTCAGGGAAAGTCCTATCTAGGCCGTAAGGTCAACCAAGACAAACAAAGTCGCCAAGCAGATAAGGCAATTAGATTAGGAAGCTTGAATATGGAAGCTAACTTAGTCTCAATCATCTTTTTTTTTTTTTTTTTTTTTTTTTTTTTGGGTCAACGGAAAAGAAGAAGAGAAAGTTATCTGGGGAGAGAGAGAAGTTTTCAAAATAATTTTTAGATTTTTATTTTCTCCTCAAGTTTCTGCCAAGTGTGTGTAACACGTGAAAGGGAAGAGTTATTTATATCCTATTTGGAAGCTTAGATGCTAAAAAAGTTGGAGGGAAGAATCTAAATTCTTCCTTTTAAATTTCATTGGTCCACTTGACATCCATGTATCAGCCTTTTTCTAGTTAATGATTCTCTCCTAAAAATACTTCATGAATTGCTTAGAGACTATTCCCAATTGGACATGAAACCATTCTTAGTTCTCACTATTCTTAAGCAATCAACCTAATGTTACCTAGATGCTTCAAACATTCCATTCTACACTGGTTTCCTAAAATGATATGCTGGCCTCATAGTGCATGCGAATGGGATGGCATCTAGCTATTAAAACTCCCTATCATAGTATGTAAGATAAAGAGAGAGAGAGATATGTTCGATATTGCTTTTCCTTTGCTTACGTGGTTTGATGGCTTTGCTGCTTGCTTTCTAATAGCAGTAGCTACGACAACTCCATTTCTATCAGGTCTCAGAGGATGCATCTCATTTAATGTTTTTAGCATCTCTATGAAATTGGACTTCCCTTTTCACTAAGCTATTCTCTTGCACTGACCGATTAGGCTTGCTCTGCTCTCAGCCGTATGTATGCAAGCTCACTTCACGCCCTCTTTGGTCAAGTGGTAAAGGTGCCTCTTGCTAATCAATAATAGAATGTGATCCCTTCTTTCTTCCATTCCCTTCAGTTTAATGAATGGGGGCATGGTAGACTTGTCGGTTAGAGTAAGGATTTCGTTCTCGCTACAAATGACCAGCCTAGAGATCCGTATGAAAGAATCATTCTATCCAGCTTCCATTCTTCCTTTCCTTAGAACCTTAGCAGAGTCCCACCTATACTCCCGCAACCCAAAGGTGACTAATGCTAGAAATTCATTTCAGGTTATCAGGAGAAAGATGCGCATAGGGAAAAGAAAGTCTTCTTTTATGATTAGACTAGAAGGGAAAGGTCGAAGTGTAAGAGTTAGCACCTACAATAGCCTTTCCTTTTATCCTCATCTTGGCTTATGTTTGATATACCATGACCACTTGCTACTAAGGCTTTTTGACTTTCTTACACTTGCCATGTGGTGAGTAACTGTCACTAGTCTAGGTCAAATTCTGAGATATACCAATGGATTACAAAAAATAAAAAGTTATAGGAGATATGGGAAAGTACCCACTAAAGATAGCTTTTTTCTATCATAATAGAAGAGATCCACACATTTCTTTTGATCCAGCACCTTACATTCTATAATATAGATTGGATCTTGGCCAGGGGTAGGGGGCTTGAGAGTACCTTGATAAAGAGGAATGTGAATTATTGGCATATATCACCCTGCTTCTCTATGATGAAACAAGGAAGAATTCATTTTGCGTATGTCTTATTCCATATCCCATACTTGCCTACTTGAATGCAAACTGCTACTGTACTAATTTGCTTTGGTTTTTTCCACTCACTAGCTATACTAGCTTTGGTAGGCTCCTCTTGTGCCATATGAGGAAAAAAAGGAAAGAATAACATGACAGAAGTACCTAATTCACCGAACAAGTAGCTGATAGCGGGACATATCATAGGGAGTAATTAAAATTTGGCCAGAAAAGATACAAAGCGAATATGAAACTCTTCCCAATTTCCTATGTTCACTTGGACTACTAGTTATCAATTCCTTTTTGTTTTCCAGTTAGCCTTGTTATATACCTCTCCTGCTCATATCACTAATTCTTGGATCCTATTTGTGCTTGACTTCTTTTGCCAACATTGCTTTCAACCAGCTCCATCACCATCGCCATCCTTAAAAGTAGGAGTCTACAAAGCAGCCTAGGCAAGAGAAAGCTCCTTTATTATTTGTATCAGTAGCGGTGCAAGGACAAGCTCATAGCCCTATCTTTAGTTAAGCTGCAGATAAGAAAGTTCTCGAGCACTTGGAAGCTATGCCAATTGAGCCATGTTCACAAACTTTGAAGTCAAAATAAATAAGGAAATTAAGAAGGTTTTCTGATGTAAACTTGCAACCTTATAGGGTAAATATCAATTGAAACGAATCTATTATTTTTTGATAAAGTCAATGAGTGAATACACCTGAAAGAACCAATTCTAGCATGGAGATGGGTCGAAGGATTCCTAATCCAATTGACAGGGCAGTTTGAAATTCTAGGAAATCCTTTTTTCACATCTTTTGACAATTGGATAGTCTACGTAAG
>JACFYI010001489.1:450137-460672 GCA_014898755.1 Handroanthus guayacan | reverse complement strand
TCTCCAGAAGCCTCGTCTGACCTTCTACCCGCAGAGCCTCAGTTGAGACCCTCCATTCAAATTCCGTTGGATTAATCAAGCTAATATTTGGTGTTCACTTGTGTACGGTGCTCCGTTTCAGAATATTGATCTAAATATACAAAAATAATCTTATTACAAAAAATAACGACAAAGTAGTTAGAAAAAATAATAACAAATTTTTTTCTTTGACTTTTCTTTTTGGATATTTTTTTTATTTCATACTTTTCTTCAATTATAATTTTCTCTCTCCTAATTTATCTTTTGATTACATTATTTTACATAATAAATTCAAGTAAAAATATTTGATAATTAAGAAATATTTATCATTATTAAAAGTAAATCAATGCTTTTAATTTTGTAAAAATAAAATGTAGGGACACGTATCAAGTGCACCGAATTTGCTAGTTTATATAATATCTATTGTTAATGATTATTTATTACTTAGAAAAATAAAATAAACATTTTGAACAGTCATTTTCTTATTTTAAAGAGGGGTGTTTAATATTCACAATTTTCATTTACGTAGATCCTAAATTAAAAAGAAAAAAAAAACAAAAGTTAAAGTAGAGAAAAAAGGAAAAAAAAAACTAATCACAAAATAGCATTTAAAAAAAAAAAAACTAACCAAGGATATATTTATAATTTTGCACCTAATAACCCTTAATCCATTCTATCAAACATGACACTAACAACTAACTGAAATTGAACAATCTTACTTAATCTACCCTACCAAACAAAAGATAGTGATGCTAAATACTATAATCTCTATTGGGCCCAAATACTATAATCTCTAAGTTTCTAATCGTATCTGGACTAAAATTCACCTCATTAACAAGCCCTACGTAAAAATGCCTAGAATATTAGGGACATTATCCATATCCTGGTAGAATTAGATAAAATACTGTTATGAGAAAATAACTTATAGTAAGATTTTGTTTCCTTAAAGGGTTCTTTAGTAGGGATTACAAGAATAGATTATATTATTTTGCAAATCCTTGTAATTCATTTGATATTCCATATTTAGTAACAAGTTGGTTTGCTATAAGGGTCCATTCCCTGCTATTTCTCTACACTAAAACTAATTTATATGTTTCTATATTTTAGCAGGTGTATAAATTAATATCACAAATTTAATACGACATACCAACAAGTTTGGAAGTATAAACTAATACACGATCATATCTAAAAGGAATCTACATTTTCTGATTATAATTTATATCATCAAACATATTTTTTATTATAATTTTTATTCAATATATTTCTACATTTTTTTTAATAGAAAAATTCATGTTTGGCCTTAAGTTTCCATTTTTTTTAATTATTTTTTTGAGAACAATCCCACCACTCCTAATGTCTCAATGGACAAGTAGTTTCTTTTCTTTCTTTCTTTCTTTTTTTCTTTCTTTTTTGGATAATATGTAGGATTAGTACTAATAAGAAGAATATATAAAACTTATTATTTCAAGTAAAATTTATTGCCCTACAATATACTCGATGTTGTCAAAGTAAAATTAATTAATTAATTAAAACATTCGACCATACTTCCTAATTCCGATAGAATTTTTCTCATTCACCGACATTGTGGTCTACATGCGCTATAGTAAAATCTCATTTTCATGCTAATTCGGAAATTTGTGAACTTTTAGTTAAAAATACCTACCAGAAACAATTTACAATAATAGTTTAAAATGTTAAAACATTAATAGATGAGGCCTTTGTTCAAGTGATAATTAAATAAAAGTCTTATGTGGAGATGACAATGGAAAAGGAAATCCTTGTAGCACCCGCCCTATTGAGGACGGGAATGGATAAGAAAAATGGGGATGAAGACAGAGGCAAGGGGCACTTGGGCACCATCGCTATCCCCGTACCCATTTCCTCTAGGGGAATCCTAAATTAATATCTTTGTCCATATTCTCAATTCCTCGTAAATTAATATATGTATCTATATTTATTATATTACTTTTAATTAATATTTAATACTATTGTAAGGCTAATGTGGAATTTTAAATATATAATCATAATCATCCAGCTGTTCTAATTTCCTATAACTTCACCTAAATTAAGTTTTTTAAATGATAGATAAACATCAATTCTGGCTGGAACGTGGAGGGGGTGGGATTGGAAATAGAAAATGAAGTGAGTGGGAAATGGTGACCTTGATAAAGACGGGGACCCTATGGGAATGGATATGAGGATGAAAATCAAACCCAAAATGGGGATGGGAATGACGACAAGAATAATTTTGAGCGGGGGACGGAGAATGCACTCCCGTCCTTTTTCTACCCCATTGCAATCATTTCATAGTTCTATAACTCATGAATTTGATTCCTACAAATGTGTAACATTCTTATTCTATAGTATGACAAGTGATTAAGATTTTTTTTATTATATTATTTGAATGGTTTAATCCCTTTTCTTCAAAATATTAAAAAAAAAAAAACACGAAAAAGCGAGAACACCCATGAAAATAACCTATATGACGGTAAGTTTTCATTTTGAATGTTGGTGAACAAAATATATATATATATATATTATGGATTTTTCCTGGACCAAACAAAGCGTAAAAGCCAGACATGTTAGAAAAATAACAGAAGCAATACCTTTTTGAATTTTCTAGGGAAAAGAGTGGTTTTGAAACAAGTCAAGATGTTCTTTTTACATGTTCTTTTCTAGGGAAATTATTTCACCAATTTGATAGTGATTGATTTGGCCAAATGTAATTAACTTATTAGAAGGTGAGAAAAAAGAGTGGGAATGGACAGGAAATGCATGTTAGAAGTAGACTTTGACAATAGAAATTTGATGACATTAAAAGAAATTTTCACATAATTTATAAATTATTCTCTTTTCTCTGACACGCATTAATGCCATCATGAATATTGGTGGGATAATAATAAGATGTAACACTACAAGAAAGTACTGCTTTACTAACAAAAAATCCATCATGAATTTAATGAAACCCATCACAAACTTGGTTTTGTGATGGATTTTGTTATGACACAAATTCGTTAGTTTATTCCAATGTTTCTTTCATTACGATATTTTTTGTATGAATTTTGTGATAAGGCTAAGAAGCCTCAATGTTGGCTTGTTGATGAGATGGATGATGGTGTGCTTGACGGGATTCCTTTTTGTGCTAAAGACAATATTGATATTAGTGACAATACTGCTGCTAGTCATGATCTCAATCATGACTGCCTTGATGCGGATCTGGAAGTGGTAAATGATGTGGATATAATACTGGACAAACAAAAAGAACAAGATGCCTTGATCCTCATTAATTCTATGACAGAATAGAAGTTTGTTACAAAACTAATTTTTGTGATAGAATTTTTCATCATGAACTAACAAAATATTACATACATTTATTATAATTTCATCACAAGTGCCATCCTTTACACTTATTTTGCTTATTTTTAAATTCCATTAATAACGCACTACAAATCTGTCACAAATATTATTTATCTATGATGGAATTCTAATCTCGTGAAATTTCTATTAGTAAAGAGGTGTTTTTTTTTAACCAATATTTCAAATTAAAAGACAAATTCACATATCACCATGTGACACCATCTGTGAGAATTGACCCCACAATCATAATACTTGTGTTATTCAAAATATAAGAAAATATTTTCAATAAATTATGTGCATATAGATCACATCACACATGCCAACACACATAGATATATAACATAAAAACATAAGGATAAAGAAAACCTGCTTGAATTATTAATTACAAATAAAACTAGATAAGTCAAGGCCTGTTGTTCTAACAGTGTCTTTAAGGCTTTATTTGTCCCTTTGCAATGCTCAAAGGTTAGTGTCAAAAAGCCTCTAAAGGTATAACGACTCTTCTCCGATTAAAGCAGTACTCCAATAATAAAAAACCGCGAACGGGCTAACTTGAAACTCTCTTTTAAAATGAAATGAAAATTTGGTGTGTATAGTATCACGCTCAAACAACGTGAATATTACATATTTTTTCTCTATTTCTTTGGCTTAGTTAGGCTCCTCTTTATAGTTGTGCAATGCAATATAGTCTGATGAGACTTATCCAGTAATAAGAGACATAACTCTTGTTTTATACGCATATAAGGACATAATTAAGAGTTGGCACTCCTATGCTTTAATTTTTTAATTCTTCTTTATAATCGTGTCTCAGTTTGGAATTTAATATCCACTAAATTCCATAGATTAATTTGATATGCCACATGATGTCTTTATTTATTTCTTATCAATTTTTCATTCACATTAGAATTTTGGCTTATATATATTTCACGAATATCTCCTCAACAAGATAACTTTATTACATATTTCAGGGGGCCAAAATTCTAACACATACGATATTGTTTGTGATAATCAACTCCACAAGAATAAAATGGGACAAGAAATTGCTTAGCCTTTTTGTCATGCAATGAATTTGGATATCATCATATTGGGTTATCTGTGATAATCACGCATCCTTACAATAATACGATGGGACACACTACGAAATTATTAACTTTTTGCAACCAAAAGATTAATAGCTGTGGTGGAAGCAGTAGCCAATAATCCAAAATTAATAGCCGTGGTGGATGTGATAGCCAATAATTTAAAAAACTGTGGTGGAAACATAATTTGTCGTGACTACACTGAGGAGATAGCCATGGTAAAATTTTTGCTACCTTTACAGAAACCACAGATTATTGCCATGGTGAAGTCATAACAAATAGCCTTCCACCACTATTTTTTTTCTATTAATATTGGTCTTTAACTGTGGTAATTGTTCAAATTTTTTGTAGTGACAATACTTCAATAGAACCAATAAACCTTTCATATCATATATTCCTTGTACTTAGGCACTATGTAGGGTTGCCCGTACACTCATACATACGTATAAGAATACAAATGGGGACAGACAAGTTTTAGTTTTTTATTAATCTTTGAAATTTCCAAGGAGACCGTCCTCAAAATTTAACTCCCCTTTTTCCTTAAAAGAAATTTCCCCATGCCTTCTATAAATACAACAGCAAGAACTGGGTTTAATGGAGTGAGTTGAAACGAAAAAACGCATATAATTAAAACAGAGAGAGAGTGGAGGGGAGAGAGAGAGAGAGAGAGATTCTACAAATTACAATGAATGACTTGGGCGTAGGTTTTAGGTTTCATCCTACTGAGGAAGAACTAGTTTCTTACTATCTTCGTGAAAAGCTCAAAGGGACAACACCAGACATCGACAGGATGATACCTGTTGTCGATATTTACAATTACAATCCATGGGAACTTCCACGTAAATTTCGTGCCATATTCTTTTATTAATTTCTTCATCTTTCAGCAAGATTTTACCACTAGCTAGATAGTTTATATATGTTGTTTTTCTGCATAAAATGGTACACACACACACAGACAGCACACACGTATGTATATATTATATACTTCATATATGCATATATGATATGTTACATGAACACACACACACACGCACGCACACACACACATATAATTCTGCTGATATGCATCTTTACTTTCTACAAACTTTAATTTCTTGCATTCTTGGTTTGATTTAGTGTCGCCATTATTTTCTTCAAAGTTTCTTTCTTTTTTGCCCTAGCTTATATAAATATATACACGCATATACATAGATGCACACCCAAAAACTTCCATTTATTATGACTTATGAGTTTATAAGCCCTTTAATTTGTATTAAATAGTTTCTTTCTTGCTTGTGCTTATAATAGTACAAGAATCTAGAATTCTTCACTTTTTCTTTCCTTTTCTTGTTTATATTTATGGAAGGTTCTTTGTTCTTTGTTCTTTCCTTTTTTTGTGTATACTATGCTGGTTAGGATCCGTATAATTTCTTATTCTATTGTATGGATTTGTGCTAACTGTATTAAATATTGTTTTTACATTTAACACAACTCTATGTAATGGAATAAGAGATAAAACATGAAAAATAGAATGGAAAAAATCCAAAGTGTATTTATGCAAGGACAACATAATGATCACATGTAGATAATGTTTATGCCAACTCTTACTTCATAAAACATATTAACTTTAGATTTACATGCCTTGAAAAATTTGAAAGCTCGATTCCGAATTATGTACTATGAACTTGAGCTCAAGATCTCCTTGTTAGCTCATTTTTCATCAACTATTTTCTAAAATTGATTTTATATTTATTTATACGGTATATCTTTTACTGCATAATATATATATACACACACACATATATACATACACTAACTTTAATTAAGTTGTTGAAATTGAGCAGAATTATCCGGAGAACGCTGTCATGGAGATACGGAACAATGGTTCTTCTTTATACCTAGGAAAGAAAGGGAAGCCCGTGGTGGAAGGCCTAATCGCCTGACGAAAGAGGGATATTGGAAAGCAACTGGTTCTCCTGGTGAAGTTTATTCTTCTCAAAACCAAAGAATTGGCAGAAAAAAGACTATGGTTTTCTATGAGGGACGAGCTCCGCACGGTAGGAAGACTTCTTGGAAGATGAATGAGTATAAAGTGTTTGATAATTATGATCATGAGCTTGCTGGTGCAGATCCACAGGTTTGGTTTTCCCTAGCCAAAATTTCATATTTTAATTTGTCTTGATTGGAAGTAGTTTATTTTGCATGTTCTTGATTGACAAGCTTTGGTCCGAGAGATTTCAGATAGTTTGTGAATTGTTTTTCTTCATTCATTGCTGCTAGTATTTTTTTTCGATTAAGACAAAATGCACATATTAGTGTTTGTGGAATAGTATCTCGAAGCGCTGAGTGTTATATGTCTGATGATGAATTTGGACATCATCATATGTATGGCATTGTCCATTGTTTTTCCATGTAGCGTGATGAATATGACATCGTCATATACTTATATGCGGAAATAAAAGGGGGGCCTATGTCTCTTTCTAAGCACCACTTAATCGAGGATTAGCTATGATACTACCAAGACTTCTCACCCATAGATATCTGGACAAAAACTCTCACAAGGACTATGGTGATAATACAATACTGAAACGTTTTTTTCTCGATTTCACATTTTGTTTTAGAAAAAATCTCTTATTATAAGTGCTGATGGGATTTTACTTAAAATGTTAATTTCATTTCTCGCCCTTTCATTTTAGGACAAAGCTATAACCTATTGCGATATCACAATACTCAAAATGTAACCAATCAAAAAAGAAAAAGAAAAGGACAACCCCAAAATGTTAACTTTATTCCTCACCCTTCATTTTTTAGGATAGAACTGCCATCTAGTGTTGATAAGATAATACCCAAAATGCTAAATTCATTTTTCATCTTTTCTTTTTAGGACAAAACTCCCAGTATGAATATTAACAGGACAATACCTACCTTAGAGTGATAGTACATTTAACATGGGCCCACATATTTGAGCATCATCTATGAAAGCCCATTTTTGTTTTCCTCAAAATTATGGCTTTGTTTGCTTGTGTACAAATGTTTTCTCCACAAAATATATATATATGTAAACAAAAATCTTGTTAGTTTTGTAAGAGGTGGTTTGAAAATATCTCAAAATGCCCTTATTAATCATAAATTATCACTATTTTACCAAATTATATTAAAAATTACATCCATCATTACTTTTACATACATATGCACCATATATAAATTTTATAATTAAAATTATATACAAAAAAATTATTAATTAAAATTTCTTCCCACAAACTAGACAAAAAGTAATTAATTTGACATCCATGGTAAAAATTATTTCTTCCCACAAACTAGACACAAAGTAATTAATTTGACATCCACGGTAAAAATTATTTTCTTCAAACATTACTTCATTTCTGAAAACAGTTTCTGTAATCCAAAATATAAACAAACTTCTATCAGATTCCCCAATCCTATTTTCTGAACATCATTTTTCAAATATCATTTCACAAAGCACTACAAAACAAAAACAAACATCGCCTATGTCTTTATTCCTGAAACCATTTTCATGCAGGTGAGGGAAGAACTCAGCTTGTGCAGAATTTACAGGAGATCAAAGTGCTCAAGGGCATTTGACCGTTGGCCGCCAACCGAGGCGGCTGCAGGCAATGAAGAGGCTGTGCACCACCACCGGAATCATGCTGATGAGGCAATAACGATAAGTAATCAGCAGATAAATCCACCGGAGATAATTAATGGTGGAGTCGATAGTTCATCCTCAGTAGACCAGAACACTAATCCTTCGCAATCCGTAGAAAGTGAAAACAACAGGGATATAGAGAGGGATAATGAACCCATGTGGGATTGGGAAGAATTCTACAGCTTTAATATGTGGGATATATAGTTAAGCTCGAGATTGATTAATAATAATTGTATTAATGGTTGTTGTTTAGGTGCCAATAATGATTGGGCTTTAAGTACTTAATTATGTTCTAATTGTACTAAGAACTATATATATATATATATATAAATTTATCAAGTTTACTTTATAATTTTTATGATGATTGATATATATTGGTTTATCGATAGTTTTATATGGCATGTCGAGGGCTTTAATTTGAAAATGCAAAATTTTTTGCCTATGTATCCTTTAATGCTATGTTCAGTTGTTTCATTAACTACAAAATAATTGAACTTTCGCGACTAGTAACAATGCCCTAGTGGAAATAATGATCAATGACAAAAAATTAACAACTATATATGGTGAAAGTAATAACAAGTAACTTAAAATTAATAATGTGAAAATATTTATTTATCGTTGTCTATGGCAAGATAAAATTAAATTTCAACTAAATTGAATAAAATGCGAAAGATGTTGACTGAGGACCGAGGAAAAGGTTGTTTACGTCCACACTAAATTGAATAAAATTGATTATTTAATTCAAATCAAGTCAAAGATCGATCATTTTCTTCGAATTAGCTTGGATATGATCTTTAAAAAATTGATCAGTTCTATTCAATTTGAGGATTATATTTGAAAATCGATTCAAGCTATACTAAACCGAAATATATCTATATATATTATTCTGAATGTACCAATATAAAATCTAATCTGTAGAGGTTCATTTGGTGTTAAGTTGAACTTTTGGTAGTGATTTAACTTTGTGCTCTGTGAGAATGCATCATTAGTCATGTGCTCTCAAAACAAAGGTGCGTAATGAATTTATATAATATATGATAAGTTTTTTAATAGAATTACATATTTTTATTTGATATATTCTCCGAATGATTAAATCGATTTAATCCAAATCGACTTTGATTGACTTATATTATAGAAAAAATCAAATCGAATCAAACCAATTCAATAAAAATTATATAGTTTGAACTGGTTGAATTTTGGTCGATATCAATTCAAACTGGTCCAGGGAACACACTATATTAAATCCCATCACTATCTGTCTGACGTTGAATCAAGTCAACACTTCACTAAATTATTAAAGACTAGAATAATAAATAATAAATTAGAGTCAGTTGTCTACGTCCATAGTGCGTGTCACATGGACTTGTGGCTTTGTATACTGATACCGTGGGTTTTTCCCCCTTTTATTTTTTTCACTCAAAAGTTCTTGACTTTATAAATATATATACCTAAAAAAGAATTTCCTTTTATTCTTTTATGTTTTACTTTTTTGATTTATTTTTAAAGCATTAGCAAATACTGAAATTAGGTTAGCTAATAGGTTTGGGTTATGCATGTGCACCTTTGCATAATAAATTTAATCATTCTATTAAACGATATAAAAAAATTTTGACTCTATTTTAATGCTCATTAAATCAGCATTCAATATTTAACCATAAATTGGGCATAAAAGTTACCACTTCAAATCATTTTCTCCAATTAAAAATAGTAAACATGATAATAGTGTAGATTATAAATACTCCGTCACGCTCAATTATTAAGGACGGGATCCCTTATTTCAAAATAATATTTTATTCCTTATTTCACACCTTTGACTATATGCTATGTGTATTAAATATTTCATTATAAAAATATATATTAACAAATATAATATAGCTAACATGTATTTAAAGATATGAAATAGGAGATGAAACACCATTTTAGAATAGGGAATCCGTTCCCAATTATTCTTAGTAAATGAACCCTAAAAGGCTGTAAATTTTTGTTCTCAGGTTGATTAAAGGAAAGAAGATCAGAGATGACAGAGGGTGTATTAAAATTCAAATCCGAGGTCATCCCACATCAAATGGGAGGGGCCCGGGATGAATAATCGAGAAATAAGGTGGAATTTGGGGTTTGCTTGTAAATCCCCAATGGGTTTGCAACGCAGTATTTACCTATTTGACTCGTTCAAAAGGCATTCCTATTTAAATATATATTTATACGCATATTATACATTATGTTTTCTTAATTAATTAGTTTATTTATTATTATTACTACTACTATTATCTATACTATGCATAAATTTTGAGCACCTTACATAGTTATTTTTGATACATCACTAAATAAATGGACAACTATTTTAAAAATAATCATATAGTAGTTATGAAAAATGATGAATTTTTTTTTTAACTTTTATTTTTTAACATTTATTTTTCTTTTCAATTATTTCATCT
>JACFYI010001489.1:435701-445732 GCA_014898755.1 Handroanthus guayacan | reverse complement strand
ACGTAAATTTTGTGCCATATTCTTTTATTAATTTCTTCATCTTTCAGCAAGATTGTATCACTAGCTAGATAGTTTATATATGTTGTTTTCCTGCACAAGATGATACACACACACAGAGACAGACACACACGTTTGTATATACTATACTTCATATATGTATATATGATATGTTACATGAACACACACACACACACGCACATAATTCTGTTGATCTGCATCTTTAATTTCTTAATATATATAATTCTGTTGATCTGAATCTAATTTCTACAAACTTTAATTTCTTGCATTCTTGGTTTGATTTAGTGTTGCCATTATTTTCTTCAAAGTTTCTTTCGTTTTTGCCCTAGCTTATATAAACACAGACACAGACACACACACACGTAGATGCACACACAAAAACTTCCATTTGTTATGACTTATGAGTTTATAAATCCTTTAATTTGTATTAAATAGTTTCTTTCTTGCTTGTGCTTATAATTGTACAAGAATCTAGAATTCTTCACTTTTTCTTTTCTTTTCTTGTTTATATTTATGGAAGGTTCTTTGTTCTTTGTTCTCTCCTTTTCTTGTGTATATTTATGCTGGTTAGAATCCGTATAATTTCTTGTTCTATTGTGTGGATTTTTACTAACTATATTAAGTATTTTTTTTACATTTAACACAAATCCATGTAATGGAATAAGAGATAAAACATGAAAAATAGAATGGAGAAAATCCTAAGTGTATTTATGCAAGGACAACATAATGATCACATGTAGATAATGTTTATGCCATCTCTTACTGCATAAAACATATGAACTTTAGATTTACATGCCTTGAAATATTTGAAAGCTCGATTCTGAAGTATGTACTATGAACTTGAGCTCAAGATCTCCTTGTTAGCTCATTTTTCATCAACTATTTTCTAAAATTAATTTAATATTTATTTATACTTATTTATACTGTATATAAGTGTATAGTGTATATGCATATATAAATATATATATATATATATAGTATAAAAATCTCCATCTTGAGTGATTTCAATGAACAACTAATGCTCTACTTGAGCTAGAGTTTGGTTCATTACAAATACGGAGCTCAAGTCATATTGTGTTCGAGCTGGCTTGTTCATAATTTTCTATTCGAACTCGATCTCAGTTTATTATAAATCTGTAGCTCGAGTCCTATTCTATTCAAGTTGGCTTAAGAGCCCCTCTTTAGGATTCCGAGTGAGGAGACTCCCATTCTTGTTTGGTTTTCTTCTCTTTTCTAGTATAGATTTAAACAACATGATCACATTCTAAAAATATTTATGATATCTTTTACTGCATAATATATATATATATACCCACACACATATATACATACACTAACTTTAATTAAGTTGTTGAAATTGAGCAGAGTTAGCCGGAGAACGCTGTCATGGAGATACGGAGCAATGGTTCTTCTTTATACCTAGGCAAGAAAGGGAAGCCCGTGGTGGAAGGCCTAATCGCCTTACGAAAGAGGGATATTGGAAAGCAACTGGTTCTCCTGGTGAAGTTTATTCTTCTCAAAACCAAAGAATTGGCAGAAAAAAGACAATGGTTTTCTACGAGGGACGAGCTCCTCACGGTAGGAAGACTTCTTGGAAGATGAATGAGTATAAAGTGTTTGATAATTATGATCATGAGCATGCTGGTGCAGATCCACAGGTTTGGTTTTCCCTTGCCAAAATTTCATATTTTGTCTTGATCGGAAGCAGTTTATTTTGCATGTTCTTGATTGACAAGGTTTGGTCCGAGAGATTTGAGAGAGTTTGTGAATTGTTTTTCTTTATTCATTGCTGCTGGTGTTTTTTTATTAAGACAAAATGGACATATTAGTGTTCGTGGAATAGCACCTTAAAGCAACTGAGTGTTTTATGTTTGATGATAAATTTGGACATCATCATATGTATGGCGCTGTCCATTGTTTTTCTATGTAGAGTGATGAATATGGCATCGTCATATAGATAGTGTCATATACTTATATGTGGAAATGATAGGGGGCCTATATCTCTTTCCAAGCACCACTTGATTGAGAATTAGCTATGATGCTACCAAGACTTCCCACCTTTAGATATTTGGACAAAAACTCTCACAAGGACGGTGGTGACAATACAATACCGAAACATTTCTTTCTCGATTTCACATTTTGTTTTAGGAAAAATCTTTGATTATAAGTGCTAATGGGATTATACTTAAATTTCATTTCTCGCCCTTTTATTTTAGGACAAAGCGACAACCTAGTGTTGATATTACAATACTCAAAATGTAACCAATTGAAAAAGAAAAAGAAAAAGAAAAGGACAATGCCAAAATGTTATCTTTATTCTTCACCCTTCGTTTTTTAGGATAGAACTGACATCTAGTGTTGATAAGACAATACCCAAAACTCTAAATTCATTCTTTATCTTTTGTTTTTAGGACAAAACTCCCAATATGAATATTAATCGAATAATACCTCTGACAACACAATACCCTAGAGTGATAGCACTTTTAACATGGGCCCACATATTTGAGCATCATCTATGAAAGCCCATTTTGATTTTCCTCAAAATTTTGGCTTTGTTTGCTTGGGTACAAATGTTTTCTCCACAAAATATATGTAAACAAAAATCTTGTTCGTTTTGTAGAAAGTGGTTTGAAAATTTCTCAAAATGTCTTTATTACTCATAAATTATCACTATTTTACCAAATTATATTAAAAATTACATCCATCATTACTTTTACATACATATGCACCATATATAAATTTTATAATTAAAATTATATACAAAAAAATTATTAATTAAAATTTCTTCCCACAAACCAGACAAAAAGTAATTAATTTGACATCCACAGTAAAAATTGTTTTCTTCAACCATTACTTCATTTCTGAAATTAGTTTCTACCATCCAAAATATGAACAAACTTCTATCAAATTCCGCAATCCTATTTTCTGAACATCGTTTTTCAAACATCATTTCACAAAACGCTACCCAAAAAAAAAAAAAAAAAAACAAACGAACAAACAAACATTGCCTATGTCTTTATTCCTGAAACCATTTTCATGCAGGTGAGGGAAGAACTCAGCTTGTGCAGAATTTACAAGAGATCAAAGTGCTCAAGGGCATTTGACCGTCGGCCGCCAACCGAGGTGGCTACAGGTAATGAAGAGGCGGTGCACCACCACCGAAATCATGCTGATGAGGCAATAACTATAAGTAATCAGCAGATAAATCCACCGGAGATAATTAATGGTGGAGTCGATAGTCCATCCTCAGGAGACCAAACTACTAATCCTTCGCAATCCATAGAAAGTGAAAACAATTGGGATATGGCGACGGATAATGAACCCATGTGGGATTGGGAAGAATTCTACAGCTTTAATATGTGGGACATGTAGCAGAGCCCGAGATTTATTAATAATAATTGTAATAATGGCTGTTGTTTAGGTGCTAATAATTGGCTAATTTTAATAAGGAGAATCTATTTATTGATTCGAACATATGCATGGATTGGGATTTAAGTTCTTAATTATGTTCTAAATATTGTACTAAGAACTCTATATATATATATCAAGTTTAATTTATAATTTTTATGATGATTTATATATATTGATTTATCATTAGTTTTATAGGGCATGTCGAGGGCTTTAATTTGAAAATGCAAAAATTTTTGCCAATGTATCCTTTAATGCTATGTCTGCTTGTTTCATTAACAACAAAATAATTGAACTTTCGTGACTATTAACAATGCTCTAGTAGAAATAATGATCAATGACAAAAAATTAACAACTATATATGGTGGGAGTAATAACAAATAACATAAAATTAATAATGTGAAAATATTTATTTATTGTTGTCTATAGCAAGATGAAATTAAATATCAACTATAGCTATATGCCATGCAGATCTTCTACAAACTCTACACTAGAACTACACATCATTATCATGGTGAATTTGCAGCAAATGATTAATTTCCGCCACCTCTATTTTCTACTAACATGTCTCAGCTTTTAACCGTTGTCATTAGTCAAACTTCGCAATGATTTTAGTTAGATTAAGGATAGTAAAAAAATATGTTTTGATAGTTAAAAAAAAATATATTTTTCTTCATTTTAGATGACAAGATGTTGTATTTTATTTTTATAAGCTTTTCTTTTTATTTATAAAATTCAAGATTCAATCATAACTTAAGCGTGCAAACTTGAAGATTTGAAGCTATATTGTCAAATTACAAAAATTGTCAAGCGACCAAATAAATTTTTGCATTAATAATTATTTGTAGGACCATTTTTGCCCACTACCGGTACTTAATTTGATAAATAGTGAGTATAGACAAAAGTCCCTGGACAATTACAATTTTTCTAGATATATAGTAATTATTATGTACTTAATTTCAAATGAGTTATTTCAAGTGAAAAATAAAATTAAGAATTATGTATGTTTTAATATTGCCAGTAAAATAATAATTAATTTGTCACTTCCCATTATTTGGAAATATATATATTTTACCCCTTATACGATATGGCTAATATCAATTGTCCCCTGCATTAATAAAATCTTCATGGTCAAACTAAAATATAAATAGAAAGATAAATTAACTTTGGCCCTATTATAAATAATGCAGTATTTACATCATTCAAAATCAAATTTTAATAAAATTGAATTCAAATTTTATTCTGCACTAATTTTATTAAGTACTGAATCAATTCTAAATTAAATTTGAAGTAAACAAATGACAAATATGACTTCTAATAGCAAACATTAAAGTGAAAATAATCTCACATGAATTTATATTACAACTTTCTCATATGTGTGCGTGTGTTACTTTAGAAAGTATTTTATAGATCATAATTGATGCAGTGTGGGAACTAACTCTAACAATGAGGTCCATATAAGACCATTTCTTGTAATTCAAAAGACGTTGACTGAGGACCCAGGGAGGGGGTGTTTACGTCCAAACCAATGTTCAAGAAATCGAATCGGTGGTCTTATTGGTTACTAGTTCAATCGGTATGAAATCATAATTATATTTATTTTTATGTAAAATTATATATATATAAATATAAAAGACTCAAAAAAATATATAAATATATAATGAAAAAAAATAAAAAAATGTCTAGTATTTATGAAATTTTCTCCAATTCTACTTCATAACAATATCCATATATCGATTAATATCATCAATTTAAAATATTAAATCATAAAGTAAATTTTACAAAAAAAAATATCTTTAAAGTATCTATTACAAGACCAACAATTACCAACTCAAGACCAATATTACAATAGACAACAAAGTAACGATACACACAAAAAAAAAAAAAAAAAAAAAAAAAAAAAAAAAAAAAAAAAAAAAAAACACAAATTTGAAAATTAGGTGTTTTTTTGCCTAGGGTTGCTTTTTTAGCTTTTTTAGTTTTTTTTATTATTATTATTCGTATTATTTATTTATTTATTTATTTTTGGGGTTTAAACTAGTTCAAAAATCAATCCAGGTTTTGACTGGTTGGGACCGATTTTTATCACAACTAGTTTTTATTGTTGAACTGGACCGGAACTATGGCTGGTTCTTGGTCGAACCGGCCGTTCCGCTCCGATTTGTTGAGCACTGGACTCAACTAAATCAAATAAAATTGATTATTCAATTAAAATCAAATCAAAGATCAATAATTTTCGAATTAGTTTGGATATGATCTTTAAAAATCAATCGGTTCGATTCAGTTTGAGGATTAGATTTGAAAATCTATTCAAGCTATACTAAACCGATATATACACACACACATATATATATATTATATTCTGCGCATATACCAACATAAAACCTAATGTGTAGAGGCTCATTTGGTGTTAAATTGAACTTTTGGTACTAATTTAACTTTATGCTCTATAAAAATGCATTTTTAGTCATGTGCTCATGTTCAAAACAAAGGTGTATAATGGTCTTATATAATACACGATTAGTTTTTTAATAGAATTACATATTTTTATTTGATATACTCTCTAATTGATTAAATCGATTCATCCCAAATTGACTTTGATTGACTTATATTTATAGAAAAAATAAAATCGAATCAAACCAATTCAATAAAAATTATAGTTTGAACTGGTTGAGTTTAAGGTCGATATCAATTCAAACTGGTCCAGGGAACACACATGTATTGGGGGTGTTGGGGGTCCCTCACTATCTCTCTGACGTTGAATTAAGTCAACACATGACTAAATTATTAAAGACTAGAATAATAAATAATAAATTAGAGCAAGTTGTCTATCTCCGTAGTGCATGTCACATGGTCTTGTGGCTTTGCATATTTGATACCGTGGCTTTTTCCCCCTTTCATTTTTTTCACTCAAAAGTTCTTAGCTTTGCAAATATATATACCTAAAAAAGAATTTCCTTTTATTCTTTGATGTTTTACTTTTTTGATTTATTTTTAAAGCATTAGCAAATATTGAAATTAGGTTAGCTAATAGGTTTGGGTTATGCATGTGCACCTTTGCATAATAAATTTAATCATCCTATCAGACGATGTAAAAAATTTTGATTCTATTTTAATGCTCATTAAATCAGCATTCAATATTTAACCATAAATTGTGCATAAAAGTCACCACTTCAAACCATTTTCTCCAATTAAGAATAGTAAACATGATATTAGTGCGCATTATAAATAATCTGTCATGCTCCATTATTAATGACGGGATCCCTTATTCCAAAATAATATTTTATCTTATATTTCATATCTATTAAATATTTCATTATAAAAATGTATATTATAAATATAATACACTTAACATGTATTTAAAGATATGGAATAGGAGATGAAATACTATTTTAGAATAGGGGATCCGTTCCCAATTATTCTTAGTAAATGGGGCGGGTGAGGCAGTGTGGAATTTCATGGGGCGGCCTGTTGCAAATGTGAAACGAATATAAATGGCAAACCCAAACAAGCCGTCGCCATTTCGACTAAAAGACATTGCCCAATTCGTACGCGAAAGCTGTGAGGTGACCGTCCAGTTCGACTTAAACTTCAAAGTCCAATCATACGCCCAAGACCAGAGGAATTGAAATGAAGCTATGAAGCTGCAATTTGAATTGACATTTTAAACCAGAAAAACCCTAAGCCCAGGCCCCAGTCGTCTAGAATCCTAATTAAATATCCTTCCCCCTTTTCCCCTTACGTTTAATCCGTGGAGTTCATCTATGAACTCAATGCAGACAATCAGGAGAGCAATTGTAATCGGCAACGGCATTGCGGGTGCCGAAAATCAGTGCATTGGCTTGGTTCGAGCTTTGGGTCTCTCAAATAAATGCACTTTATATGTAAGCAGATTTCTTTTTGAATTAACGAAGTCTAATTTGACATGGCGTTCGATTTTACTTTCAACTTTATCGAATTGATTGATAGAATTATGCTTGATATATCATATATCATGAGGTGCTGAATTCACTAAGGAATCTTATTTATTTCGTTAAATTTATTTAAGCAATCATTTTCTTGTTATGGTTGTAGCGAGTTAGTCGGCCAAGGGGCGGAATCAATGAAAGACTTCATTGGTTGCCGGTTTCTGTCCATAAACAATTAGGCTATGCGGTGAAGTGGATTTTTGGAAAGACGATTCAGAGGGAACAATTTGGTGCCGCTTCCAGCTGAGGGGAAAGGTGGTCTAGGCTTATTGCAGATGATGTTTTATCATTAGTTTGCATGTTATATCATCCTGAAAAAGGATCCTTAAATTTTTTCCAGATGGATATTTATCTTTTCTTCATCTTGTGGCTGTCTAAATGGCATGGTTATCAGATGTTTTAGAGGCAGATGCAAGGCATATTGCAAAAGTGGCTTGTGAAACATTTCAGAGGTACCTGCTGAACATCCCTTGTGTTAATTTTTGTACCTTTTCTAACTGATATCTTCAAAATGGTTAAATTAATATTGATGATCGCAAAAGTGCAACATATCATGAAATGGACAACATTTTCATTGTAATAGATGAACATCTCTTTTCTACTCTAGAACATTGTGATGAAGTTGATTTACATATTTGATATGATTATATGGTAATGACAAATAAGCATATGGACAGACATATTTGTGAGTGAATTTAGACGATTTTCTGCCTGTTCTCAACTTTAGCTTGAAAACGTTCTAGGGATGGGCCCATCCTGGTGGTTGCATCAGGTCATGATACCATTGCTGTTGCAAGTTCCCTTAAACAGTTAGTTCCAGAAAATGTTTTTCTTGTTCAGGTATGATGAGGTGCTAATTAATATATTATGCTTTAGGCAGCTGCCTAATTGTATCATGATATACTAAGATGAACAAGAACAGATATAAAATCTAAATGGAATTTTGCTTTGTATGTGGCTTCATCTATAGTTATGTACAGAATGAGAAAAAAGATAAATCGACAGGTGAATGGAGTACCTACGTTCTTTGCTTAGATTACATTATTCAAACATACATTTGTCCCTATTGACTTCCCTTTTATCTTGGATTTAATAATTCTAAATTACTCTTCATTTTGTTCTCAAACACCGAGTAAATTCTTTTTCATTTTGTTGATGGTTTGAGTATTCCTCGTACCATTTATCCAACTTTCTTCCATAATGATGGTTCTTCTACTTTGGAAATTTTAAGTACTCTCACATACCACGATGAATTTTAACATTTTCATACAATGTAAAAATTGGATACTAGTGGATTTTAAGTTTTCATATTTTACTATTTGCTTTAGATACAACATCCACGATCTCGTCTACACAGATTTGATCTAGTACCATGATTATTACACCTTAACACCTGAGGCACAGAAACAAATTAATCCCTTTCTTTCTAAGAAGGTGGGTAACACGTCGAGAGCCCCCTGATAAACGTGTGGTAACTTCAACAACGTCTTTTGGTCTATCTTTCAATCGTATGACAGGCTGAGATGATCTTTTTTATGTCTACTTTCCATTATTACTTTCAAAACATGAATGACATTTTCTATTACTACTTTTGCAACACCACTATTCTATAAAAACACTAAAAAATGAAGAAAACATTGCCTAGGCTGCTCATTTAAGAGGGTGCTTGACATTGTTTTTGGAAGTAGCTTTTAGCTTTAGTTACTTAAAAATAATTTTGAAAGTATTTACTATGATAACTTCTCCTTTGCAGAAGTGATTTTAAGCAAAATCAGCCAAAATTTAAGGCATCGTATGAGGTGCTTTTAACTTCTGGCTTATGCTTTTCGGTAAAAAAAGTTTTATAAAAATAATTTATTATCCTCATTTTGTAATTTAAAACTTTAAAATATAATTAAAAATATGAAAATTACCTTTTGACAAACACTATAACTAACTTTTTAGTACTTTTTAGTTTTTAATTACAAAAATTCTCAACTTTCACTACGCATTTTTACAATAAGTTTCTCAATTTTTCTATATGAAAATTACTTGTTTTTAGAGTAGAAGTAATGTTAAACACCGTCTAAACTTCATTAAGCTCTCGCCTTTCTGAAGTTGGTCGGTCAGGGGAATTACGCTGGTGTAATTCAAGCAGTAATCCTGGATGCTCCAAACCTTTCATCTGTTGGGGCCCAATATTTTATTTCAGGGACATGGACTACACTTTGCAAAATTAGATTCATAATAATCATTTGAAGTAATTACGCAAACACAAGAGGTTTAATAATAATAACAACAACAACAAGAACAATAATTCTTATAATTTTTTTGACTTTGGAAGGAGATTTAACAGTTGATATAATTAAAGAACGTTCTAGGGCTATCATGGAGCGAATCTTTATCCAAATTTGATTCAAATCTTAATATCTTTGAAAAATTAAAATGTCCAATTATAAAATTAAACAATCCAATTCATCAAATTTCCGAAAATGATAATATTAATAACTAAAATAATATAAATATATATACATGAATAAAATAAATTTAAATAAACAAATTCAGAACTTGTATATTTTAATTTAATTATAATTTTATAAAATAAACCTAAATCATTATATACACTTTAATATTAGTACTAAATATTAATGACTACAA
>JACFYI010001489.1:399138-413821 GCA_014898755.1 Handroanthus guayacan | reverse complement strand
CTAAACAGTGGTTTGGAAATTTTGACATAGCAGACGTACAATTGAATTATAGGGCTTTGTGGATGTTTGGTCATGAATTATGTTCTTTTGAGCTATGATCAATCGGCTATTCAAAATAATAGATATTTCTATATAGTGATTTAACTTAATTTGAGCCACAACCTACACATAAAATGGGGCAAAATGAATATCATAAGGTTTGGATGGTAATTTTCTATCCCAATTTTTAACAATCTCCAATAATCTCATCCTCCAACATAAGATTAGTAACGTGGGTTAATTGTGTGAATAGTGATGAGTCGAGCTAAGCTCATTATCATAATATTACATATTAAACAATTTATTGAATGAGATTAAGACCATGAATCACCTTAAATGTCATCCATCAAGTGAAGCCTAATCCTATTATATATTTAATTATTCATGATAGCCCTGGAACGTTCTTAATTATATCAACCGTTAATCTCCTTCCAAAGTCAAAAAAATAATGATAATAAAAAATAAATAATGAATAATGAGTAATAATAATAAGAATTGTTGTTGTTGTTAAACCTCTTGTGTTTACGTAATTTCTTCAAATGGTTATGATGAATCTAATTTTGCGGAGGTGTAGTGCATGTCCCTTTTTTGGGACAAATATGCAGTCCATGTCCCAGAAATAAAATATTTGGGCCCAACAGAGACAAGGTTCGGAGCATATAGGATTTATTTTTATTTTTATTTTTTGATGAATTAACGATAAAAGGAGCATAGAAAATTAATGCTTGAATTACAGCAGCATAATTGCCGTGGCCGGCCAATTTCAGAAAGGCGAGAGCTTTTCATTAGATAGTATTTGGCATTGCTTTTACTCTAAAAGCAAGTGATTTTTATATAGGAAAGTTGAGAAACTTATTGTAAAAGCCTGTAGTAAAAATTAAGAATATTTGTAATTAAAAGTTAAAAAGTACTAAAAAATTAGTTATAGTGTTTGTCAAAAAAGTAATTTTTCATATTTTTAATTATATTTTTAAATTTTAAATTACAAAATGAGGATAATAAATTATTTTTATAAAACTTTTTTAACCGAAAAGCATAAGCTAGAAGCTAAAACCACTTCGTAAGGTGCTTTAAATTTTGGTTGATTTTAGTTTAAAATTACTTTTTCAAAAGAAGAAGTTATCATATCAAATACTTTCAAAATCATTTTTAAGTAGCTAGAAGTTATAAGCTGCTACCAAATACAATATCAAGCACCCTCTTAAATGAGCAACTTCGGCAATGTTTTCTTTATTGTGTAGTGTTTTGTAGAATAGTGGTGTTGCAAAAGTAGAAATAGAAAATGTGATTTATGTTTTGAAAGTAATAATAGAAAGTAGACATAAAAAAAACCATCTCAATCTATCATACGGTTGAAAGATAGTTCAAAACACATTGTTAGAGTTGAATTTATGACTTCTAAGATCATGAGACCTCCACCTTTCCAGTGGACAGAAGCCTCATTGACCAAATAAAAAAACTATAATTGTCTCAGTAAATAACATTTTTTATAGTATTTAAAAGTATCAACTGTAATATTTCATTTTCATATTTATAACTTTTTCTATCTCCTTTTTACACATTATTAGTGTTCTCTCTTTTTTTTCCGTGTGTATTATTTCTTTTTCTCTTTAATTTTGGACTTTTTAATTTTTTAAAGTATATTATTTTGCAGCATATATTTACATAATTAAAAACAGTATAAGTTGTGATATGAAAATAAATTATCATTAACTTTATATATATCAAAAATCGAATAACACAAATCAAATATGTCATAATCTATACTATATATAAAGTAAGATGACCTTAAATAGTTATTTTAATCCATCATTAAATGAATAAATATAGATTATCGTAAAAGATAAAAGATAAAAATATTTATCTTTAACTTTTCTTTTGTTAATCTTTATTTTTCTATTTTCTTATTTTTTTTTTTCAATTACTCTTTCCAAATTTATCTTGGAATCTGTTGTAATTGTTATTTTACATTACAAATTCAAATAAAAATATTCAATAGACAATAATAAAAAAAATATTTATCACTACTAAAAATAAATAAATAATTTAAATTTGTAAATAAAGAAAAAAATTCAGGCACATGCAATCTTTGAATTTGCAACAATTGCTGGTTACTCAAAATTGAAAATTATTAATGCGGTACAATTATGGGATTCCCAATTAGGGTAATCTCTCAAATATAACGATAAGCCCATGGGCCAATTATGGTACTCGCCAATTAATCGCAGGCTGAGGATGGTGGTTTACATTAATATATGCTCCAGCTTCCACTAAACCTCAATTCCTACACATTATATCGCCATCACTGGAGCCCACCGGTTGTCGTTTTTAATCCACAACCCCCCGTTATTCACAAAATACTTTTATAATATTTCGCACATCACTAGTATAATTGGTATATTTTTTTTTTTCGCTATTCCTATTTCTATTTCGTTAGACGAATTCATATTAAATATATAATCTTGATAATAATATTAAAATAAACTTGACATGCATTTATATTTATATGGAATAGAAGATGAGTTTCATTTCCTGAAATCCTACTTCCTGAAAGTTAGATTTTATTAGCTAAATAATAAGGAAAGAACTCAGAAGATATTTTCAGTCTTCATTTCCCCTAAAGAAAAGGGGAAAACCCTTTTAAGAACATAATTAAACTATATCCCGGAACAATACTCTAAAATTTGTTTCCTTTTTGCTATCTTTTGGGGAAAATTGATACTACTTACCCTTGGATTGCAGTACTGGGAGAGCTTCAAAGTTCAAACAATTATTTACTAAAACTTCACAAATTAAATTAAAGCACATAAGAAGTAGATAATAAAGGTCAAATTTTGCTGAAACAACTAATCCAGAAAACCTGTTTGGCGCAACACCGCATTGCGCACCTGCCGTAGATCTCTCCCCTTGAGCGTTCTCCCCACCCCTTCCAGTACCGAAAATGTCGTATTCTGGTTTCTCAACGATCCACGCGCCACGATCTCATGCGGCGGCAAAACCTCCTCGTCATCTCCGCCGTCCGCGTCATCAAATTCCCCGTTCCTCGGCTTTCTACGCATCATCGGAACGTTCACCGGCGCCGACTGCTGGAACCGTCGGATCGGCATCGACTGAGAGTACTTAATCTCCGACGATGAGTGAGGCTTCGGAATCGACGGAATGTCGCGAGAGAACGACGTCGTCGGGGACGAGATCGCAGGTTTCTGGATGATGACGTCATGATTCCGGTGGTTCTCCGGCAACGCGGCGAGGATGCCGAACTTCTCCGGCTGGCAGAAGAACTGACGCGAGCGGTGGCTGATGGTGGAGATGGAGCCGCGGCGCGGCTCCGAGAAGTCGTCGGTGTAGAAGACGTCGTCTTCGTTGAGCTCGTCGCCGGTGACGGCGGAGGGAGATGAGGAGATGGTGCCTTCGGAGGAAGGAGGAGAGAAGACGCCGATAAATCTGTCTGAGGACGGCGACCGCCGGTGGCGATGACCACCCACACTCTTTTGATCCATTCAACGCACAATCCCAAAGGCTGTCGGTATAATACGTATTTTTATCTATATATATCAACTCCACAGTTTTCTCCTGAGTGTGCATAACTGCATAGTCAGAATAATAAATTGCTTAGTTGGGACCCACATAATGGGACCATGGTAATCATATCGTCACTTATTGTAAGGGCCCATTTCAACGCCTAGATTGATGGCAGTGTAGTGGGCCTGACGCAGAGGATAGTTGCGGCGAGTGGGGGTCGAGAAGGAGAAGTGGAGGGTTGTGCAAAGGCTTGGTTACGTCAGAGGAGGAAAAATAGGGATTCTAGGAAGTTGCAAAGCCGAAAGTCTGAAAGTAGGCCCACACGCTTGTCAATTTTTCTTTTACCATTTTGTCCTTTTATTAAGGAACAACAGTAGCCTAAAATTTTCCTTAAAATTTCAAAATTACTTACATTTCTTAATATTAAGTGATAATTTCCTCTACACTCTTGAAGTTTATTATAATTATCAAAATACCCCTTAATGGTTGAATAATTATTATTATTATACTCCCTGCTGTACAGTTCAGTTATGTACAATTATAATTACACCTTCTGAACGTATGCATCTATTACAATTATATCCCTTAATTTATGCATATGCACAGTTGCACCCCTTATTTGATGAGTCTATATTTGTGATATTTAGGGTTTTTAGGTGGATTGTAATAATTCCTATCCAAATTTCAGATACTGTAGTGATAATTATTTAATTTTTAAAAGATGTTTTGATAATTATACCAAATTTCAAAAGATGTTGAGACAGTTATCTCTATTATTACTTTAGCCAAAGAGAAAATTAATAAATCTTGTATGATACTAGTAAATCTTTTCTTCAAGGATTGTAGATGTATTGTGTGTCATTCAAGTGTTATTTAAATTTTTGTCAACTATGAATGAAAAAAATTGTAGCTATAATTATGTAAATATTAAAGAATATTTAAATAACACATAAAAAATTGAGCTAATTATTCTTTTTTCTTTATCGTTTGTGTTGAGGGTCCACGAGGCATCAGAAACGGAGCATCCTTATCCACATCGATGAACAAGGACCACACCACACTAAGTGGTAGTGCAAATGATTTCGTCTATTTAGTTTTTAACGTAAGATCATGAGTTCTGATTTATTTTATTATTATTATTCTTGTTGTACATAAATTAATATTCTGGTATGGTTTCATTAACATTTTTAAGGGTCTCGTGATTCGAGGTCCTTCTCATAATAATTATATTTCGGATTAAATATTTTACAGTTGACAAATAATATCTCTCTCTTAAAAAAAAAAAAAGAATATTATTATTTCATTTGTGCGCCTTGCCCTACTTTTAATTTTTTATTTATTTTTTTCCGACTACAGAAAATGAACAAAGAGGACTGATAAGCTTTGTGAATGAAAATCATTATGTACCATCAGACGTATCTTTTTGCGTTTTTAAGTAATTTTGTACTTTTATCTCTAAATTATCACTACATCATTTAAAGTTTATTATTACATAATTCACAATTCACTATAGTTATCAATAATTCATTGCTGTCATTTATAAATTAGTGCACATATCTCTCTATACAAAAACAAAATAAATAAATAAAATCATGTACATATATTATTGCATGCTAAATATTTTATGTACATGCTTTGAGTATATTGTCAAGCATTTACACGCATATCATTTCTGCATCGTATATTATTTCAGTAGATATCTTTTTCTTTTTCAATTAAAATAACATGAAAATATGAAGAAGAAAAAATATGTCCGTTTCAGCACAAAAATGTGAATGAGAAATGGTGGAGAAGAGAAGAAAGATAGTGAAGGAAGGGCTGGTCGCTTGGTCGTTGTCATTAGGGAACTTAAAAGTTCTACCATCGAAATATGAAAATTGACACAAAATATTAATTTTTTAGGATTAATTACATTTCACTACCCTCTAAGATTGTAAAACTACCAACCACTATCCTCATAGTTTAAAAATTACAAATTAACTCCCATAAGCTCACGAAATTACTAAATCATCCATTTTGTTATATTTTTTTGCCAAAAAACTATTTATATATTTCAATTTTTCTATTGCACTAAGTACCCATTATGTCTCTGTGCTTGGCTGTTGTGATTTTAGAGATTAAAATTGGAGAACGTCGTCCGTTTTTTGTCAAAAAACCTAACGAAATGGATGATTTGGTAATTTTATAAATTTATGGAGGCTAATTTGTAATTTTCAAATCATGAGGGTAGCACTTAATAATTTCACAATCTCAAAGGGTAATCGAATGTAATTAACCCTCATTTTTTATGATAAATTATAAACCTAGTTAAAAGCATTATTGTGCAAGGTAGGGCCTATTTAGGTATGCACCTATAGTGGTTAACGTTGGTGAACTTTATTTATATACATTACAAGATATCATTGGTGAATTTTGATTTGGACATGAACTAAGCTCCAGTCAAATTTTAGAATTTTATTGATTAAAACGTTCGACGAGTTACATCCAATTATAAACATTTGTAATTCAAGATTGATGGACTGGATATATAGTATTAAGCATCTAATTTGTTGAAGATCGGAATTTGAAATTTAATAGTGCTTCTTATCAAAATAATAAGCTTACATTTATAAATAAAAACCCTTAATTGCTAGCGTCTTTTGGATGAAGCGGCACTGCCTCCATATTTTTATAGTGGAGGTGCATGGTTCGAGTCCCATTGATAACGTGTGGGTATTTGTTTACTGTATTGTAATCTTTGTCTACCGGAATAGTAGTTTATATTATTTGAATTATATTTAGTCAAATATTTGATATTTGAATTGTATTTGATCTTACAATGATATTGATGTATAATCGAATGTAATCGCTTTCTCTCAAAAAATAAATAAATAAAAACTCTTAATTCAGGATATACTATATGTAAAATTATAATTAATATTAATTATTAAGGTAATATATTTTTTTAATATAATTACTATATATTATTTGGATCGTGGGTTTTAATTGAATTCAGACACAATACTATTGATTTCAAATCCAATAAGATTTTTGAGTTGGATTGGGATGTAAAAATTGATAACGAATTTACAATATCCTAACAAGGTCTATGTTTGATCATTGAGAGCTTATCTGCATCTTTTAGAAATACTTGAACCAAATATTTTTTCTCATTCACATTTTTGTGCTAAAAATATCGTCTTCCTTTAGAAATATTTTTCAAAAATATTAATCATCTTTTGATAATTATATAAAAAATATTTCAGCGATGATTTATTTTCCTTTTTTCCAAATATTTTGGAAAAACCCGATCCAAATCAGATGGAGGACCGACGGGTCTACTATCCAGGCAGCACAAACCCGATTCAACAAAGGGCGTTGGATAAAACAGTACAAAATCCTTTGCGCAATGGGGGCAAATATCAATTCTCTCCTGTAAACGTCTACACGTGACAGACTGGCCAAGAAATCCAACTTCTTTCGGTTGCCGCCGTACGTCGGATCAGTAAGCTGCATACCGCCGGCGTAATTTAGAGTCAGGCTCGTACTTCTCTGCAAGACCATGGTCACTACGGTACTTGCAACCACGCCACCTTCCTCTTAAGTCTATATTTTGAAATCTTGGTTGTGGACTGTGGTTTTGAACTGGAATTAACTTAAATTATTGATAATGTGAAATTAAGGTGAATGCGCAGCAGAGAAGTGGATCAGGTACGATGGCGCAAAGCCCTAGATCCCCGTCGTCCCAAGAACCGTATTTGAGTGTATCGGTATCGGATCCAGCTAAAATGGGCAATGGAGTTCAGGCTTATATATCCTACAAAGTTATCACTAAGGTACTATTTATTGCTTGTACATGTGTATATTGTCGTGGTTCTGCAAACGAGTGCACGATCCATGGATAATGGATGTTTTTCTGTGATTAATGGGTTAGGGCTTGAGTTTAATCGGGTTTCCTGTAGTTACTGAGCTGTGATATCTATGTGAAATGCCGTCTGCAGTTATCTAAAGGGACGTTGAGTGCAATTATTCATTCCATAGGTGTTTTTGAAGAGTCATTAAAGGTGCAAAGCTAGGCTGAACGAGAGGCTACTAGAATCTCTATCAGATTATATAAGCCTGTATGATCTTGATTGGTTATTATCACCCCTAACCTGGTTACACGCCGGACACTTTCATTTGAACTCATAATTATGATGAAATTACATATATCTTGCTCCTAACTGCATATTTGTATATTTGTTTGTTATCTTCTACAATAAACTGTCTACTCCATTTTACCAAGTCTGAAGTCTGATGACTTAGATCCTTGGTCAGAATTGATGAGATAACAATGTCAGCGCTTTATTTGCAGACAAATTTACTGGAATACGAGGGCCCGGAGAAAATTGTTATCCGGAGATATAGTGATTTTGTTTGGTTAAGAGAACGCCTCTTTGAAAAGTACAAGGGTGTGTTCATCCCTCCTCTTCCGGAGAAGAGCACTGTAGGTAATTAGCTGAAGCATTATTCTTTCCATCTCTCATCAGCAGTTCAGGCTTTTGGGTTTCTACTTGTTGAAATAATCTTTTCTCTATGATAAAAGTAAAGGATGTTTAATTAGATTGAGCCAATGGACTTTGTTTTTGTGAATGTTTCTTAATCTTCATCATATCTTGTGTTCTGTAAATTTGCACCTTGTCAAACTTAATATAATATTATGGATGTAAAATGTCTTTTATTTGGTGATCATTTTTATCACTGTAGCTCCATGATAACCCATATAAAGATTGGCATGATTAAATATTTCTGCACACTGGACGTGGAGAAAATTTCCACTAATGCACGTGCCCACTGAGATAATTTCTTTCACACAGAGAAGTTCAGATTTAGTGCTGAATTCATTGAGATGAGGCGTCAAGCGTTGGATGTTTTTGTCAACCGGATTGCTTCACATCATGAACTCAGGCAGAGTGAGGATTTGCAAATCTTTTTGCAGGCAGATGAACAGGTAATTCAGTATGATGGAACTTTTTTCTTGACCAATTATATCAAATTGGACTGCACTGTGTGGCTGTTTCTTGGAGGAGAAGAGAATGCATTATTTAGAAAGAGAGAATCATATGGACTATGGAGAATGCAGATATGTGTCTTTTATGCGGGAGGGGGGTTGGATCCAGGGGATGGTTCAGTATTGAAGCCTTGCCATTCGTGCAATGCTTCGGTATAGGAAATTATCATGTGTTAGGAGTGGAAAGTGGACGGAGTTGATGTCCAGTTTGACAGCTGATTTGGTGGATCTCATGCTAAGAGTGGTTCTGATTTGGTTAAGTAGATTCCTGCCTCGGCATTCTTTTACATTTAACCAACCCATTCATGTTAGTTAATCACTATTATTATCATTAAAATTCTGAAACAGCCGGGAAGGGTAATAAGATATTTTCTAAACATAATGTAAGCAAGTTTCAATTGAATTAGTTCCATACTTTAGCTGGCAATATCCTGTTGCTGATGATGCATCAGACCATTGGAAAATGAATAAATATTTTCCCTGATTTTCTTGCATTGCTATTTTGCTCCGACATTGGGTCCTTTGTCTGATTGTTTATAATATTTTTGCTTGATCTGCAGACTATGGAAAGAGCAAGATCCCTGGAAACTGGTATTTTCAAGAAGAAGCCAGCTGACTTGATGCAAATTTTCAAGGTATCTTATTTAACTAAAAAGAAGCAGTCCATAGTGTCATTTGTGCACCTAGTAGAAAGAAGTTGCTATTTGAGTTTTGTTAGTTTGTTATTGCCTCCAGCAGATAAGAGTTTCAACTTGTCCCGGCTCCAAACAGGGGTGGACTGGAGCTGCTTTGAACTGAGACTCCCTTGTGTGTTTTCATTTACATACTAATTAAAATCCTCGGGCGAAGATTTGTTTGTTTTGTTTTCCTTGTGAACAAGACATCAACATCAAAAGATACGGAATAAAAACTTCTATCTGGAGACAATGTTGTCAATTACAAAACAGGGAATCCCTGTGGGTTGCTATATTGATATTGTGGGCTGCGGTCCATATTTTGCAGATATAGAAATATTTTCTGCCTTTGTTGACCTTCATTCATTGGCCCATTTGTAATTGTCTTTATCTGACAAGGGTCAGGAGCAGTTCATGTAACAGTGGCAGTCTTTGTTAATGTGACAGGATGTACAGTCCAAAGTGACTGATGTTGTTTTAGGGAAGGAAAAACCCGTAGAAGAATCGAATCCGGAGTATGAGAAACTGAAAAATTACATTTTTCAGCTTGAAGATCACCTAGCTGAAGCCCAGAAGCATGCTTATCATCTTGTAAAGAGACACAGAGGTATGTCCATAAAAATTTAATTATCATAAATAATTTCTTCATTGATAGCATTCCATGGCAATTTTACTGCATGCTTCTTCTCCTCCTCCTATATATATTTGAAAATTTAGTCCATATGATGGCAAGTTTCGTGTATTACAGAGTTGGGAGAATCTTTATCAGACTTTGGCAAGGCAGTGAAGCTACTGGGTGAATGCGAAGGAAATTCTCTTGGAAAGGCTTTTTCTGACCTTGGAGCAAAGTCGGAGGTTTTGTCTGCTAAGCTGGAGAGAGAAGTATGGTTTTACAGTAGTAGTTTATAATCTCATTTATACTATTTCTAAATTTGATGGTTCCCTGATTATGCTCCTATTTAATCAGGCTTATCACCTCTTGATGAATTTTGAGGAACCGTTAAAAGATTATGTCCGAGCAGTGCAATCTATTAAGGTGACCATATTCCTCTCAATTTCGAAGAATATTGTCTATTTTTAGATCTAGCAACAAACTTTATGGCTTTTTTTGTGCCTCTATATTGTTTCCTTCCGGCTCTGAGGAACTGGAGTTATGCTGTCTCTTAAGTTTTAATTCTGAAGGTAATCTTAGAAAGTGAGCATTTAGTACAATAAGGAACTAATGGTTGTTTTCAGGTTAACCGCATTTACTTATTGATGATATCTGCAATTTTGCTTCAATTCATATCATTGCATCTGATTAGAATTATTATTCTTGGTTTGGCGTGGCAACTGATTGGCTTATTTCTGGAACAGGCTACTTTAGCAGAGAGAACAAATGCTTTCAGGCTCAATTGTGAACTGGCTGAAACAATCAAGTTTAAGGAAATAGATATGTATGATCGCTGAATTTGTACCTTTACTCTTCGGCCTTTGCGTTTTTCAAAATGACCCCTTGATTATGACTGCGATTTATGAAACTTTTGCTTGATAAATAGGAGCTAATGCTTGCATTGACATTAATGGAGCTTCTTAGGTTTGAAATTACTTGATTGCATCCAGAAATAGCTACATTTAGCCTGATGTGAACTCATATACCTTTTGCTCCTTAGGTTCCTTGCATGCAGTCTGTCCCCTGATAGTGTACATGTCGTATGACTGATCAATAAGGAAAACAAAAAATTTGTGAATTTACGAGTGTGAAATGTTATGTCTACATTTGAACCCTGACATATACCAACTAAATGGACTCCATGAACTTTATTTTTTATGTCATCTAATTATAACACGAGCAAGATCTCTTGGGACAGTAATTTCATTTTTGCATTAGAATGGGTTGTTCAACATCTTCCCATAGGAACCATATGTCTTGTTCTTCCATTCCTTTGTATTGATAATTTTTATTTAACTTGGTAGTTTATCTCATCCATGTATGTTTATTTGCAGGAACAAGCTCAGATTAGCACGATCAGAAAAGCTGGCCGAAGCCGAGCGCGAGTATGAGGAGGTAAATATTGCTGTACATGTTTTCTTATTCCTCTTCGAGATCTCACAATTCACTGACAGTTGATTCTGTGATGCAGCTGAAAGCTAATGGTGCAGAGGCAACAAGAAGATTTGAGACCATCGTGAAGCTAATGAATGAAGAGATTGTTCGGTTTCAAGAACAAAAAACAATGGATATGGGTGTAGCATTTCATGAATTTGCCAAGGGTCAGACACAGTTGGCAAAGGGTATAGCTGAAGCTTGGCGAAGCCTTCTTGAAAGTTGATCCTCCTAACCATTAATGAAATGTTGTAAACTATGGTAGATTTTCTGAGGTTTTGTGCTGTATAGGCCTAAATCAAATATGAGAAGTTAATTAACTTTTCTACTTGTTGCTTCAAAGTTCCAATTCGTGGGTCATATTTATGTTAATATTTTTCTATTTTTTTGAAATGATTTTGATTTTCTAGGTGTGTGATTAAATTATTTCAGATTTTCTCATTGTGGGTCTTTTGATCCGTAAAATTGGTGATATTGCGATTAATTCCACAAAACATTGGTTCTTAAATCTTAATAAACTTAAAATGTACAGAGGTGTAGACGGATATTAATATTTATATATCCATATATGATTAAAGTGATATTATCATATTGCATCGAAGTTATATTAAGTCATGTTATCTTATTTATATCTGTATTTGTATTGTATTAAATGGGTACCTCCGTGCATATCATTACAATTTGTATTTGACGGATATTGAACTAATTTAAGTATACTCATATATGATTTTATTTGAAAACATAATTTGAATATGATTTTTTAAGGTCTTCAATTGTAGTTGTCATTTGAAATTCGAACATATAGAATAAAAAAGGAAGAATTTATGATGACGCTGATATGATATTACTTGTTCGGTATTTGTACGCACTTACGCTATTTGCATTTTTCTAAATACTCCAAAAATTTTCACTTATCATAACAAAAAAAAAAAAAAAAGCTCCAAAATTTTTCAAAAATATTCTAATTTGATTTTCCCTTGCAAGAAATTTTCAAAGAGAAAGAGGGAAAAAGTGGACAACACTGTTGATTTTTCCGTTAGCTGCACATTCCCTGAACTGCTTTCAGACAAATACATTAACCAAACTCCCCCCACCCCCACCACCAAAGCCCCGTACTGATCCCTTACAGAGAAAACAAGAAATTGGAGGAGTTGAAGATAGAGAAGAAGGAAAGATGGGGTCTTTCTCTCTGCCATCATCACTCCACGCGTCAAAGCCCAATTTCTCCTCCAATCCTCTCATCTTCTTCCGCAGCGCCACAAACCCAAATCGCCTCAGCTTATTGCGAAGCACTTTACATTCCAAAATCGGCTTAATTGCATACTCATCCTCTCCAAACGATGCCTCTGCCAATTCCCCAACTCCTTCGGGAGACAACGGCGCCGCCAGGTGGGTTCTTCGAACTGTTCCTTAATTTCCGTTGTTACGTTTGGATATTGATAGTAATTTATGTAAGTTTTATTTTTGTGCCCATAATCTAATTGTTTCCATTGATGCCTTAAAAGGGTGTTTGACATGCTTCTGTATAAAGAAGTAATTTTTATTAGAGAATTTAAGAAATTAGTGGTAAATGAGCAGTAGAAGTTGGATTTGTTGGAATTAGAAGCTGAAAAATGTTAAAATGCTAACGGTGAATGTTTGCCAAAAAGTGATTTTTCACAATTATAAAACCGTTTGAGGGGAAAGCAAAAGCATGAGCCTGCCAAAAGGTGATTTTCCACAATTATAAGCCCTTTTGATAAAAAAGCAGAAACATGAGATTGCTAGAATGATTTTTCATAATTACAAACCTGTTTGACAGAAGTGTAGAAGCATCAGGTTGCCAAAAGGCGATTTTTCACAATTATAAACCCGTTTAATAGAAAATCAAAAGCATGAGGTGCTTTTAGATTCTTGATTTAAGCTTAAATTCACTAGCAAAAGCAAAAGTCACTTTACCAAGCACTTTTAAAAGCACTCTTCCACTAGCTGGAAGCTAAAAACATCTGCTAAAAAGCAATGCCAAACGCCCTCTATTTAGAAGGTCATGTTTAAAGGGTTCTTGGAAGTTGGAACAATCTGAAATTCCAGTATTTAATAAGCCAAGATTATAAGTTCTCATCAATGTGTTAACTGAGGGAGAATATCTCGAATAAGCTCCGAAATATGCGTTAGCTTATTCCATCTTATGCTGTTTCTAAATTACTTGTTTTGCAGCAATTTTTGCATCATAGAAGGACCAGAGACTGTCCAGGATTTTGTTCAGATGCAGTTGCAAGAAATCCAGGACAACATTAGAAGCAGACGAAATAAAATCTTTCTCCTCATGGAAGAAGTGTGTTTCCTTATTGTTCTATTTGATTGGTTTGTTTTTGTTCATATTCACAGCAACAAAAAGAAGAATTCGGTATATTAAGTGGCAACAAGATATGTGTGGCCCTACAAAGAGTTTTTCTATTTATTTTAACGAACTCAATAGCGTTGAAAATTGTTGAATTGTCATCACTTGCAATATGTGACACGTGTAATTGACAAATCTATAGAATATCTTGTCACAAGCTATGATGACAATTTCTGTTTTCTAATCGTGACACTTTGAAACACTAGTTCATGTCTTTAATAAGTTATGCCATGACAAAACAAAAGTATTATTAGCGACGAAGTGAAAGCAATTGTCAATTAATACATATTATTTCTCGCACTGCACTTATTTTTTGTTAATAATATATATAAATATATACAAACACACATTTGTAGTGATTGATCCTATTAAACTTGTGCTATATGGAAACCTTATTCCTGATAACGACTGATTTTCTTTGTTATCCATGATGAAGGTGAGGAGGCTAAGAGTGCAACAACGTGTGAAAAGCATTAAAATTGGTGATCGTCCCGACGATGAGAATGAGATGCCGGAAATCCCATCTTCAATTCCTTTTCTTCCTCATGTGGTAACTCCCTCATTGATTTGCTTCCTTCATTTTTTCTTATTTTTGTCATGAAACGGTTAGAATTTTTTTCATTTATTCGATATTCTTTTAGGATACCTAACTGGTTATCCATTATCTTGGAATAGACCCCGAAGACATTGAAGCAGCTGTATTTGATGAGCTTTTCGCTTATATCTGGAATTATCGTTTTTGGGGGCCTCATTGCACCAGTTGTAAGCTTCTAATAGTCAGAAGCATTGCTGATTCTAAATTATTTCTGCTTATTGTTGTGTTGACCTTCAACTATTTTTCTACACTACAAGAAAAAAGGAAATCAGTGACAATATATTAAGTGGTAACATGAAATTTGTCCCAACTTACAAACAATTTTATTCTTGTCATAATGCCGGTTTTACAAAAATTA
>JACFYI010001489.1:299590-311874 GCA_014898755.1 Handroanthus guayacan | reverse complement strand
TAATATATAATATTAATGAAAGTTCTTAAATGTAATGTAATATATGTGATTATACATTACAATATGTATAACTTTTTGTTTTTCAATGTATTTTATTTATTAAAATACTATATATTTATTTTTTAATATAATAATTGTTTTCGGACTTTTGGGTTGATTATTCTAATCAAGTTTTGAATTTTTATCGGGTTCAAACTTGGTATTATTAAACCGAAGTTTTATAGAATTTCATCAAATTCAGATGTAAAAATCGATAATCGAAGTCAGAACCAAATGATCTGATTTAATTCAAATCCTGATCCGTTTATAACCCTGCAAAACCATTAGCATACGCTCTTGTAGCGTGGGGCAAAAAATGAACCGAAAATAAACCTGAAATGATGTCCACATTAACAAAGCCCAATGCAAATACATGAAGGCCCAAGAGAAAGTTTTAATGGGCCCAACGCTGCGCCCGAAGCCTGTCACTGGACGGCCTTCAATTTCTTTTTCCTATTTTTGAGAAAAAAATATTTCACCTTCTATAAATATAATAAATAAGTATATTAAATATCTATTTATAAAAATATACCGTATATATTTCTTGAAACTTATTAAAAAAAATACATAATAAAATAGAGGATTCAAAATGTTAGACCTACGATCCACTTAACTCAGGTAACTAATAATGAACTCTTGTTACAGTTTTAAGCGCAATGAGTTAACATATTAAAAAAGAAGCCTTTAAAATTTAAAATAAGAATCTTTTTAAAGTTTTTTATTTTAATAAGTGAAAAGCCTCATTGAGTCATCATAATCCTCACAACCTTTTAAACATGGCCATAATATTTTGATTTGAATCCTTTATTTCAAGTCATTTTTTATTTTTTATTTCATGATTCACATAAATATCAAATGTAACCTTATTTCATCGAATAAACAATTTGATACATATCACGTATACTTTAATTATATTCATATAGTAAAATAGAATATGAAATTGAAATGAAATAGATAATTTAAAATGATATATATATATATATATATTTACTAGCAATTATGCATGTAGTTTTTGTGTATATAGAATATTATTTGAACAATATGTTTTAAACACATTTTATTTTTTCATAAAATAGTTTATGGAAATATGAAAAAAAAGGTTATTCAAAAATGTTAATATAAAAACTGTAAGAGTGGTTGCAATAAAAGATAGTGGAATAGTAATTACAGTTAAATGAGTGAAGGGATCGTAATTATAAAGGATCAAATTTAAAAATGAATTAAAAAAGATCAACATTTAGTATTCAAACTATGATTTATGATGCAAAAATGCCTTCCTTTTACAATCGTAAAGATGCAATATTGAACTTCATATTTATTGGATAAAATTATTTATTTCTTTTCTTAAATATATGCTAAATGTATCAAATCTTTTTTATAAAAATGTAAAGCTATGAACATCATATATCTAAGGGTGAATTACAAAAATCATCTATAAGGTTTAGTATAATTACAAGAACCAATTATGAGATTTGACAAATTACAAAAATCACTCCTGATGAAGTGACATCGTTAGGATTTAGCAAAAGTTGATAATGTCACCATGTGAACAAAAGATAAATTCTAGAATAAAACCTTTGAAATTTATCTTTTATTTACACAGTAACATTATCAGCTTCCGCTAAATCCTAATCGCGTCACTTCGTTAGGAGTGATTTTTTTAATTTGTCAAATCTCATGGTCGATTTTTGTAATTACACCAAATTTCGAAAGTGATTTTTGTAATTCACTCTAATCCACAATCATATAAATCATATAATGAAATAAATAGATAAAACACGAAATAAAGAATCTACATGGAATATCCACCATCGAAAAATAATCCAACCATCAAATTTCACAACCCAACAAAATCCTTGGTGCACTGCGGCCCCCCACCATTTATTACCAGTGCAGTCACCAACGTTGGAGTCAATGAATAGAATCGCACTGTAGGAAAACCATAGTCCTCCTCGACAGTACTATGCCCCTTTCATCCCCGAAACATCACCATCTTATCCTTCCAATGCCAGCCATAATTCACAAGCTTACCAAAACATCACTCTCCCTCCCATCGAGATCGCTGGAAAATCACTTCACAGAACAATGTCCCTTTTTCCGAACTCTGTTAATGATGCGGAGCCCAAAATCAGGCCGGTCGGCGCCACCGAGCTCAGTTGGTGCAAGGCGGTGCCTGGCGGCACGGGCATAACTGTGCTCGCCCTCCTGCTTTCTAAACCCGTCGACATCCCATTTCTCCAAAATGCTCTCCACAAACTTCAAATTTCCCATCCTATCCTCAACTCCAAGCTTCGCTTCGATCCCAACTCCAACTCCTTCTCGTACGTCACTTCGTCATCCCCCTACCTCCAAATCCAGCAGTTCGATCTCGCCTCAACGGCCCAGGTTCTCCAGAGCAATTTTCCAGATGAGAGCAGCTCAATTTCTCCATTTCACCTCATTTTAGAACACGAATTGAACAGGAACTCGTGGCAAAATCCTGACCCTTCACCAGATGCTGATCTTTTTTTTGCTAGTTTGTACACTTTGGAGAATAGTAAGTGGGTTGCGGCTCTTAGGCTGCACACGTCAGCATGTGATCGGGCATCGGCCGGGGCATTGCTCAGGGAGTTGTTGGAGATAATGGGGACGGGGGAGGCGGAGGAAGGGGTAGAAAGGGAATTGGGAAAAGAAGTGGAGGTTAGTTTGGGTCTTGAGGAATATATTCCTTGTGGTCAAGCAAATAAGCCCTTCTGGGCTCGTGGGGTGGACATGTTGGGCTACTCTTTGAATTCTTTGAGGCTGTCAAATCTGAGTTTCAAGGACACAGTTTCACCAAGAATGTCGCGTGTTGTTAGATTGCAAATGAGTGAAGAAGACACTGATCGGATTCTATCTGTAAGTGTTGTTCAATCTGTCTTTGCTTATGGATTTATGGATTATTATATTCTACTCATATTATTGTTCTTGAATGTTGATAAAATATCGTTTCTTATGGTAAGTTGGACTTTTAGCACTATAGTCCCTTTGCTTTCTTTCTTAATTGTAAGTGTAATTGATTTTTTTCATCGAAGTATAACAAAGATGTGGGCATGGCTAAGTGTAGCTGTGCAAATTAGTCGAGCTAGCTGGCTGAGGTGTGGTTGAGTTTTATCTCGAGTTTAGTCAAGATGATCGGAGCTCGAGTTTTCATTGAGTCGACATCAAGCTCAAGCCTACAATATGTGTTTCAAACCAAGCTCGAGCATAGAGTTTTGTCCAAAAACTTCTCTTGAATCTATTGAACCTAGTTAACGGTGCATTCATGATGAGGAATTACTTGATTAGTTGTTGTAGATGGTAAAAGGACGTAAGGTAGCTTGAGATGATAGAGATTGATCCAAAGTTCCTTGTTAATTTGGTTGCTTGAGCAGCCTGTTCTTGAAATGACTGATACGCCCTTGTTTGTTCATGTATGCTTGATTAGCTCTTTGAAGGATAATCATGAATTCGCTTTCTAAGGTTTTAGTAGGGATGGAATCAAGAGTCACTAGGATGATTTTGACTAGTTTATAAATGAGTTGAGTTCGAGTCCAGCATTTAAAATGCTTAAGCACAAGCTTGCCTTTAATAAGTTGAGCTCGAGCTCTTATATTTAGGCTAAAAGCTTGAGCTCTTTCTAGAAGTATAAGCTCGAGCTAATTTATATGAAAAGGCATTACTTTAATTCAATATTATTAGATGGTGCTCTATCCAGCTTATAACAACTTTAACTGCATAATGACTTAAGTCTTGGGATTACATTGGCAGAGTTGCGAGTCTAAAGAGATAAAATTATGTGGGCTTTTAGCAGCAGCTGCATTAATTGCTTCTCGTTCCTCAAATGGGAATCCCAGTGATCAATGGGAAAAGTACGGGGTTGTAACTCTAATGGACTGCCGTTCGATTCTTGATCCGGTGCTTAGCAGTGATCATATTGGTAAGTTTTGTTGAATATGCGAAGCTGTGGTTGTGCTTGATTCAATAAGCTAATATCCGACACAATAGGAAGGAAAAAAACTTAAAGGGTGTTTGGCTAAGCTGATTCGAAATGTCTTATAAGTTTCTACGTTTTATAAGATATTAATTTTATTTTTGAAAATAAGTTGTTGAAGGTGTAAAGATCCTAAAAATAAGTTAGGAATTCCTTCCTTTTTCTAAAAGAGCTTGTAAGATTCTAACATCTTATTTCGGGTGTTAATAAGGTATTTTTTGAAAAACTTTACCAAACACTTCATTGACATTTCATAAGCTCTTAAACATCATATAAGATGCTTTGAAGTTTGAAGATCTAATAAGCTCATCCAAACACCATCTTACACGAGTTTAATGAGCTTAATGAACTTGAGTTTTAAGCTCATCGAGTAATTAATCTCATACCATGGTGAAAAACTTGTTTTGTGGCTTCACTTAACTTGTATACGCTATGCCCCATAATAATCCCCAACATTACCACTTTGATTAGGCTGATTGCCCTGAAATTTCAACAAACTAGGTATTCATGCAGCTTATTTTCAGTTGTTTCACTTACAGCGTTTCTGTTTACAAGGAATCACATACGCATAGTGTTTTTCTGACACCATTTAGCAAGTCGTTCGACCATATAGGGGTAAAAGTTACATTGACCTTCAGACAGTTCGTTTCAAGTTTGTCCTCCACGAAATATTCCATGTCAAATTGTAGTTAAATGTCGGTCCTAAATGGTGTTTGGCAAAGCTTATTTGAGTTATCCAATAAGTTCCTATGTCTTTTGAAGCTCATAAGCGTTATATCTTTAAAAATTTTAAGAAGTTGTTGAGGTGCTTTCATTACATATGATTTTAGAGCTTATATGATGTTTGGTAATAATAATGTTGTAATTAATATGATTAAAACTGGAAGAGCTGCTAAGCTCTTAAAAATAACTTAGGAACTCTTTACCTTTTTCAGAAGACCCTATAAGATCTTAACAACTTATTTTGACAGCTTGAAAGCTCAACAAATTAACGAACACTTTATAACATTTTATAATGTCTTATAAACTGTTACGAAGCATTTATAAGCTCAACCAAACACCTAAGCACCCTCGTAGTTGGCTAATGTAGAAAGTCTGTGGTCCTATTTACAAATAATCCCTTAGTTTTGAGGGCTCAAGTGATTTAACTTTCTTTCTAAATATATTTTCACTACAATGGTGAAAATTTTGCAGGCTTTTATCACTCTGCCATCCTAAATACTCACGATGTTAACGGAGGCGAAAACTTGTGGGATTTGGCAAAACGAATCCATTCGTCTTTCACAAATGCTAAGAACAACAAGAAGCACTTCTCCGACATGGCTGATCTCAACTTTTTGATGTGCAAGGCAATAGAGAACCCCGGGTTAACACCATCGGCATCACTTAGAACTTCACTAGTATCCATCTTTGAGGACCCTAAGACCGATCACTCGAACAAACTTCATCAAGTTGTCGGATTAGAAGACTTCATCGGATGCGCCTCGGTTCATGGTGTGGGCCCATCAATCGCGATATTTGACACGATAAGAAACGGTAAATTGGATTGTGCATGCGTGTTTCCATTCCCTTTGCATTCTAGGGAGCAAATGCAGGAGCTTATAGATGAAATGAAAAGGATTCTTTTGGATGGAACAACTTAATCGGCTTATATTGCTATGGATCACCAGCTATGGTTTTAAATTGTGTTTTACAAAGTGGTTGTTAGTTAAGTTTTCCATTAGACTCATATTTGTACTCCAACTCTTGTTGGGAGATATTAAGGTTGGTGTGGTATTTGATTAACTTTTGCCATATTGGCTTGGTGAAATTACAAGATTGCCCTCCGTCTTTGGTTTGGGCTACGGCCCATGTTAAAACTACCCCATACCCGGATGAAGGAGAAAAACCTTTATTTTTGCAGTATGCATATTACGTTTATTACAACATTTACTCGTATTTGCTCTTCTGTCCGTAAACTTTGGTTTTCAATTAATTGACTGACTTTATGTTCTTGCTGGGAGTCTGGGACCACAACCTAGCCCTAGCCGTTTCTCTGTTTTTCAGGTTCGGGTCGAGTTTGGATCCCATTAAATAGAAGAAATCCCAATTCAAATCCCAACCATTTCTTTGTTTTTCTGTTTCAGATCGAGCTCGGAGCCATTGACCCAAAAAACCCAAACCCGAATCAAAGGATGTGGCCCTTCATTTATTTTATCTTCCTCTATTTAAGTTTTGCCAAGTATGAAGGCTATGCATTATTCTGCCATAGTTCTTTTTCTTCCTAAGGAAGTTCTCATTTTTCATTTTATAACTTTTTCTTTTCCTTTTCCCACAGCCCATCTAAAACAAGAGAAGAAAATAAAGGGGAAAAAATGAAAGAGAGAGAGAGAGAGCATGATTCTAGGAACATTAATTTCTGACAACCTATACATTAAAAGCCCACAAGAGCAAATGCTCAAATTGCTTGAGTCTGAAAACTATTACAAAATTTGATATGTTCCTCTTATCTGCTGTTCTGCCTAATTTCTATTGCATCCTCTCATGAATTCATGCTCACATTCTGAGGGATGACGAATAACCTAAACACACTCATAGGACAAAGAAAACTCTATTCCATTGACTTGTCTAAATAAACTCCTCTGCCAAGTCCCCAAAATCAAACTTCCCATTACAGCATTCTACAGCACTTACCACTTCTTGGAATGCAGTTACACTGCACGGTACCACTAGACCATTTCTTTGATCAAATCCAAACTCATTTGAGGCCTTTTCTAGTAATATCTTGAACAAAGGGTGAGACAGGTAGCTTGTTGGGACTACAAATCTTTGTCGATCTTCTCCAACGTATACAACAAAAGTTCCGGTGGGTGTCGTGGAGGTGGTGGTGGTGGTGGTGGGGGAGGCTCCTCCTTCGTTATCTTTGAGCAAGCATTCGTAATATGATGGTTCGGGACTGGGATTCCCAATGACCTTAACCTTTTTGGCAAGTTTCTTCATGGAACCAAGTTTTTTCCCTAGCATTTTGTGGGATTTGGAGACAGAAGAGAGGTGAAAATGAAGGGGAGATGGTTGGAAGTGGTTTCTTGGAAGTTGCATTGAGGGAAGTGGTGGCTAGAGGTTGCTTTTGTAGTGTGTTTGGAAAAAGGTTTGGGGGGAGATTTTGACTTTTTAAAAATAGAATTGAGCAGTTATGATACCTGTGGTGGATTATTTTGTCTCAAGGATTGCCTTTATTTGCTTTGACTTATCAATAATTAAGAACAATTAGGTGATATTAATTAATATATGCTTAACAATATCATTGATAAGGCATGGTCTCATAAAGAATAATCCATGCAAAAGACAAGGGAAAAACCCATCATGTTAAAAGAGCCAACAAGTACCCCAAATTTCAAGAATAATCTTACCAACTCTTATGTGGAATTACTAGTGTTATGTGCTCACCCTATCTATATACATTTAATAATTAGAGTATGATTGATACATGTTTAAATTGTAAAGTATCAGTAATCAATTGTAATTGATCTAGTAGCAATTTTTTATTATGAGCTTACAAATTAATTATGACCCAAATTTATTGTCAACATAGAGACTGATAACATTAATGTATTTTTCAGTCATCACGTATTCAGAGAGCTCTTATTTGAAAAATGCGCTTCGAAGGGTGAAATCCCAATAACTAGACAATACTATCACAAATAATGATGATATTTTATAATGATTACCAAAACTGCTTTATTAAATTGTACAAGTGGTACAAAATCTTCATCTCCCTTGTCTTCTATATTTTTAAATGGGAATTTTCTCAAGTGACAAAATAAACTTTACGATTAGCTGTAACCGTTCTATAATTGAAACAAGAACCATATTTTAAGATTCAACTTCCTTATCAACCAAAAGGGTACAATATGATTAGTTTAAGTTCCAAATACAAAGGAATCCCCAACACCCACCTTTCATAGTTGTAGAATATGGTTTGTTTGGACGGCTAAAAATGGTGGATAACATGACAATGAAAGTGGGCAACTATTAGAGTATCCAATAGAAAAATGACCCAAATAACAACCATCTCTTACACTATAGTGGTGACCCATTAAGGGACCATGGAAATAGAAAATGGGACATAAAATTTAAAAATAAGGCATATTCCCTTGGAAGATAAGCAAATGAAAACAAAAATGGGATGCGATATTGATTGGAAATCGTGGACATAATCAAAATTCCATTCACAAGAAGATAGCGTGGACGTGGACGTGGACGTGGACGTGGGTTTGAGCCTAACCTATTGTTTATGTCAAAGTTAGACACTAGAATATTTTTCTATGATATTATTTTTAGGCCCATTATTTTATCACCTATTTGATGATGATATTAACATTTATTTTGGGAAAATTATCTTTAAATTCTCGAGATTTGGTATAATTATTAAAATATCCTCTGATACTTGAATAATTATTATTACGTCTCTTACTATTAGTTTAGCTGGCGCATAATTATAATTGCACCCCCTTATTCTTGGAATCTGCTGGCAATGTTTTATGATTTTTAAGGGGTTCGATGGTTATTATCCTTCAGCTAGACTAAAAGTAGGGGATATAATAGTAATTGTTCAAATCTCAGGGTATTTTGGTAGTTATGTTAAACTTTAGGAGTGTTGAGATAATTATCCCCCTTTTTTCTTTTTTCCTTTTTTCCCAGACTAGCAGGTTTCGCGAATGATTTACGTAAATGTAAAATATTATTTGAACATGATTAAATTTGAATATATTTTATTTCTTCCATATTAATGAAAATATGAGAATGAGAAGATATGGTTGTTTTGACATCGTAGCTTTCATTTAAGATATATATCAGCTGATGGGGATTTTAGTGCACTCTTTGCATGCTCAAGGCTAGACATTTGGTGCAGGCAGTAAAATGAAATAAGTGGCCAAAAAATAGTGGGTAGTGCCATATTAGGATAAGTATCGCTCTAATGACATAATGAAAACAGATCTTGGGCGTAACTTACTCCAACAACTACCTCAAATGGGTGAAAATTGACCAAAAATATATAATGAGATCACTATCCATACAAGGATTTTAACAATGGCATAGGTTATTAGTTTGAGATATCCTTGAAGTTGTTTATATTGAATGACATGTCGGGGTACAATAGGAAATTCGTGTTAGTGATCAAGATGGTTGCAATGATGGGGAAGGAGAAAATGTGCTAGTTTAGTTTTACGATTTGATACAATGACTTAAAAGGCATGGAATTTAATCACCGACATTTGATTTAGGTTTTGTTTTATTCAAATTGACTTGGAAAATTTCTCTTATTAACACAATATTCTAATTGAGAACCCATTGTATCACACTCAATTAATGAAGAAAATTTAATTCTTCATGAATAACAAGTGATGATGGTATATAGGAAAAATAAAGTACTATCCTTTTTTATTTATTCTTTAAGGATCTTGGCCGAGTCTCCAACAATCCAGATAAGATTTGAATCTGCAATGCACTTGTTCGCACGTATGAGAACTTATCACCAGACTTGCACTTTTTCTTCCAAACGCTTTGAGGCTTGTATGCCTTTTTCCATCTGTTAAATCTTTTGAAGTTGTTAAAGTATTTGAATAAAATAAGATTTTGAAATTTATAAAATATTAGTAATGATAATTTTATAATTAATATGATTAAAATATAAGGAGTATACTAAGGTCCTAAAAATAAATTAGAAACTTCTTCCCCGTCCCCCCGAAAGATATTATAAAATCATAGCATCTTATTTTAAGAGTTTATAAGATTTTTTAATTTTTTTAAAATAATTATAAAAGACTTTGTAATACGTTATAAGTACACTCAAACATCATGAAAATTTCGTTAAAAAGCATAATCCCATATTATATGACCTCGTCGTACACTTTGATTTATTAAAAGCAATTTGTTGGTGAACCAACTCACAAATTGAATGTGAAATGATAATATTCCTTGAACACTATTGAAAAATTTACTTATCTAAATTGTACTACATCTCACTTAAAATTTTCTCTTCCAATTCATATTTCATCTTTTATTTTATTGGACAGATACATATAAAGTGTATGACATTCGTAATCTTATATTTTTATAAAAAAAAATACTTAACACACTTATAATACAAAAAACAAGAAATAAACACCATTTTGAAATAAAGAATTCTAATTAACCAAATACACCCATAAATACATGTTAGGAGTTCAAACGAGTCGAGCTCAAAGCAATTCGAGCTTGAATTGAACCAAATTGAGCTTGAACTCTGCCTAGAGTTGATCTCGAGCCGCTTGTGTTTAGGTTTGCATCTCAAGAGTTGTATAATATCAATGTTTCTTATATTATTAATATGTATGTATTATACTATGATATCATATAAAGTAGTACATTATATTATATTATATAATAACTATATTATATTTTTTAAATAAAAATGATTAAATTATATCAAATATTTATTGAATTGAAACACTGGAATCTAATCGAGTCAAGTCGAGTCAGATCAAGCTTAAATTCTACTCGAGTCAAACTTGAACCCAAACAAAATAGGCCCGTGAAGCTCGAGCCTAATACATATTGTTTGAGCTTGAGCTTGAAATTTCTTTTTCAAATCCAACCTGACTTGACTCGATTGCACTCTAGAACATGCACCCACTCTTCTATTTCCGCATATTTTTATTACTACACTTATCAAAGACAGTATTGTACTTGACGTGCGGACGACTTTCCAGAAATTCGGTGGTGGAACACTGGAAGCTTCCAATCCCCCGCCTGATTTTCTAAATTTCTGAAAGACCGTTGTTTGATTATCTTTGGCACCGAAAGTTTTGGTGACTTTTTCAATAATTTGATAAAAGGGTTGAAAAATTGGTCAATTTTAAATATATAATACTAGTTTTTCAAATTTTTATTCTTGGAGTTAGTTGTTTAATTCACATTTTTATTTATAAAATTTTATCAAATGCCTTCTTTAATAAAGAGGGTGTCAATATTACAAATTATTCATGAAGACAATATATAAAATGGTCAAAAAAATTCCCAACAAATCTCTGTCCATTTTTTTTTTCCTCCAAATCTCTGTAATACAGCCTAATATATAAATCTCTACACATTCTTTGATTTCATAAACTCTAAACATTTTTTTTTCTTTTTCTTTTTTATTTTTTTTTTCTTTTTTGGGATACTATAGTTACTAATATTCAGATCCAACCTAAAATAAAATAAAACTTCATTGAATGGTAAATCTTAGTCACTGATAACACAACTGTTGTCCTTCGAAAAAAATGGCACTGCCTTTTGTTTTTTTATAGTGAAGGTGCAGATTCAAATCTCACTATTAACATATGGGTTTTCGTGTACTGCATGGTAGTTTAGAGTATTTGTCTTATTTAGCTCATGTTTAATCTTTAAAATTTATGGATGTAACAATATTGATGTAATGATTGAGTGTAATCGCTTTTATATTTAAAAAAAAGAAAAAAATAAAAAAGGAAAAAGAGATAACACCTAGTAATTTTCATTCACTCTGAACTTAACTAACCTACATGTTACCTTGAAATTACTTTTATTTTTATTAATTGATTATAATTCATAAAATTAAAAGAAAAAGAAAAGAAAGCAAATTAATTGATTATTAAGGGCAAAGGGCCTGTTTGAACATTGGCCCATTAGAGTCACCGTTGTTAGAGCCTGCGCACAAAGAGCCCAAATTGCTTCATTCTATGGAGAAGGCCCATGGCTCAGCCCATTTATAGATACAGCTTTCTAAATTGCAGGTCTTCAATTTTCTAGGGTTTTGAAGATCGAATAACGCAGAATAGCACTCTCCATTTTATCTTTCTTTAGAATTTCGCGATGAGCAGATCAGGGCAGCCCCCGGATCTCAAGAAGTAAGGCTTTTTAATGATTTGTTGATTTACGTGTAAATTCTCGTTTACTTTTTCAGAGTTTTATGTCTTTTTTATGTTTGAGAATAATTTTCCTTTTTTTTCTTTTTCTGGTGAAGGTATATGGACAAGAAGCTACAGAGTGAGTTCTCGGTCTCTATTTTTGTTTTCTATTTCTTTTTCATTTTCTTTTTTTCCTGAAAAATAGCTGAGATTTATAATTTTTGGTGTTTTCTTTTGAATGTGCTAGTTCTATCAGTTCACTTAAGTGGATTTTATATTGCATAGTATGCCCAGTTGTAGGAATAAATTAGTTTTCCTCTTTACTTTTGTTGATGACAAGGTCAGGACTTTAATGTGGAACAATT
>JACFYI010001489.1:271028-288904 GCA_014898755.1 Handroanthus guayacan | reverse complement strand
AAATGGAACAATCTCATGACTTTTTTTTAAGATAATAATATTCACTTTAATTTTAATTAATTTTATAATTAAGATAATAATATTTACTTTATTTTTAATTATCTTAATTATAAAATTACTATTACTAATATATTATAAATTTTAATACCTTATTTTGTATAAATGTTTTAACAATTTATTTTTAAAATTAGATATTGTATTTTATAACATCAAAAAACATGGTACACGATGTTTGGGCTTATAAATGTATTAAATAAGTTTAACCAAACATACCTGAAGAAGCTTACTTCTGACAAATAAGATCTTCACCAACTATATAATCGTCAAGAAAGCCCACCCAGATGCATTTTCATTATTATTTTCTTTAACGGATAATATGTCAAAACGAATTAATTTAAAATAGACAATTTAAATATATTTAAAAATAAAATAATAAAGGTAGAGAATAAGCACTCCGTGATTTTTTAACTAAAGAGATAATTACTTCAACATCACCTAAGATCTGCCCAAGTTACAACACCATCACATCTAGTTGGCAAATTACAAAATCACCCCTATCATTTTACTAATAAAGGGTTTACTTATAATTTTTTAGTTTATATATTAAATCTTTCAGCGTGAATATTATTCGAATTATCATTTTACTGATAAGTTGGCAAATTACAAAATCTTTCAACATCACCTAAGATCTTCTCCGTGAATATTTAGTTTATTGTAGCGTTATTCGAATTGTATTTAAAATTTTACGTTAACTAAACTAATGATAACTTGTATTATTCAAACTCCATGAGCTATTAATTCATCAAAAAAAATAAAAAATAAAAAATAAAAAAACTATGAGGTATTTATGTAATAAGACAAAATTTGGAGGGAGATGTGGTAATTATCCCCTAGTTTTATTATGGGAAGAACAGGGCGTACGATAGTGCCGTAGGCGCGACACACCAGAACGGCATCAGCCATATGGACCAACGGACCAACGGATAAAATAGCGGATAAAAAAATCTGGGCAAGAATACACTCACTAGCTCTCTCATGGAGGCTTCTGCACAATTCTCTGCAGTTGCTTCCCGCCATTTTCCACCTTCTTCCTCTCTTTCAATCCCCAAATTGTCGCTTCCAAGCTCTGGATTGCCCAAGAGTTCTTTTTGTCGAACCTGCTCTGCTCAATCGCTCTCATTTTCCTCCGGAAATGCGTTCACTGTGAGTCCTGCTATTCTGGTAACTTGATTCTTGTGATTATTATCTATTTTACTTGATTTTGTTTTTGATTGTGATGCAGAGAGAGATATGGGGAGTGATGAAGTCAAAGAATAATGTGATTCGGAGAAGGAGAATGGGAGGCGCAGTGAGAGCGGAGATGTTTGGGCAGTTGACTAGTGGGCTTGAAGCCGCTTGGAGCAAGCTCAAGGGGGAAGGTATGTATTTATTTATCGAATTCTTTTTGTTCTTCCTTTACGTAACTCTGCCTTATTCAAGTGGTGGGATTGAGTTTCGGTCAATTGTTAACGTCTAGACATGGAATATATTCCGAGTGAGATGATTTTAAACTTGAGCGTTTATCTTCATGCTGATTGTAAGCGGCTAAGCGCATGTTGTGATGACTGATGAACATATGATCATCTAAGTATTGTACAATTTGAGCTGGGTAAGGAGCCGAATCAATCTTACAATTTGAGAACCTGAATCAACGGGCAAAAGATAAAGGTTAATTCAAGTCGCATGAAAGTAGTTAAAGAAAAGAATTGTCATTTGTCATGGCGATCAAATGTTAGATGCCTGAGACCAAGTAGGATATTTATGACCCTTTGATCTAAGGGCAAATGGGTGAGTTGGTGGAGCAGAGTGCTTAGTATCCAAAGTTAGAAGAAAAAAGTATGTACTATTATAAGTTCTAATTCTTGTAAATTGAAAATTCTCATATAGCTACCAATCTGACATATGATCTACTTTACCTTTATCTGTTCTGTACTGTTAGCTGTATAAACAACAAAATGACTAATTGAGCTGCTCAAGCATCTTGACTGAAGTATATGCATGGTCTTTTCTGGAAAATACTTTGTTAGGATTTCAACTTTTTTTGCGGAAAGAATCTATGATAGATCTGTGTGTGTGTAAGAGGTAACTGGCTGATTTCTACATAGATTGAGGAGTGTAAAGGATTAAATTACATGCAATTTTAAGAATATGAAGAATTTAAAAAGATTACAGAGGAGTCAAATAGCTCAACTGTACTGGGGGATGTGCTGAGAATATATGTAAAAGTAAGCAGAAAAGCTCAATTGAGATAGAAGGATGCAGATATATGCTAAATAAGGATTAAAAGTGTATGGGAATCATAAAGTTTAGATGTGGAAAAACTCGGAAGAATTTCCTGTGGTACTCTGATTCTAACCGGAATGGCACCTTATAATATCCGAGTGGCAATCTCAATGAAGAGACCTGAGACCTTGTTAACCACTTTGTGCATCTTTATTAACGGTATCCAGTATGCAACAAGGCTTTGTGCCAAAAGAAGCTCCTCTTTTGTCACTACTTTTATGGTCCGACTGATTGTTCACTTGATCCATTTCGACTTTTGTATTGTTATTACGGTCCCTTTAACTTATTGATCTTTTTTTTTTTTTTTTTTTTTTTTTTGTGTTATTTGCACTTCAGATGTTTTGACCAAGGAAAATATTGTGGAACCTATGAGAGACATCAGGAGAGCTCTTTTAGAAGCAGATGTAAGCCTCACTATGTTCTATCAATTATATTACGATTTCTAATCTGCATCTCACATACCATTTTCTGTTGGCAGGTTAGCCTTCCTGTTGTTAGAAGATTTGTTCAGGCTGTAAGCGAGCAAGCAGTTGGTACTGGATTGATCCGAGGAGTGAGGCCAGATCAGCAATTAGTTAAGGTATGCTTAACAACTGCCTTGCCCCTACCTCACAATAACGTTTTGGCAATGCTGAACTATCTTATTTTACTTCTCCCTTTTCAAATCCTAGCATCTTGATACTAAAAGCATGCACACAATAGTTTACGTGGACTCTTTGTTTTGAGAGGTCTTTTCAAATAGGCAAAGTTGAATTAGCTGCTCTTTGTAAACTTTCCTCATTAGAATTTGAACAAGTCGATTAACTTGTGTGTAGCATTGCTGCCACTCTATGCCTAAATGCCAATTGAGTAGATTGCTAATCCATACTATATACATATATATATATCTCTGTTCTATGTGCCAAAAGGGTTCCGTATGTCCCTAGTAGTACTTACTTGCCATAGTTGAATGTTGTCTGGAATGGTTGTTAGTTCACTTTTAATCTATGCAGATTGTGCATGATGAGCTGGTAAAACTAATGGGAGGAGAAGTTTCTGAGCTGACTTTTGCAAAATCTAAACCAACTGTCATTTTGTTGGCTGGGTTGCAAGGTGTTGGAAAGACAACTGTCAGCGCGAAGCTGGCCCTATATCTTAAAAAGCAGGTGCTCATTCTTGAATCTGTGTTCTGTTATTGTATATTATTTTTTACCTGACCTTACTCAAGCTAAAATGACATAACAAACAGGGGAAGAATTGCATGCTAATTGCTGGGGATGTTTACAGACCTGCTGCAATTGACCAGCTGGTTATTTTAGGTGAACAGGTAGTTCTCTGGCAATGGCTTCTTTCTCAATCAGACAGCTTAACATGTCAATATTACAATAATGGGATAGCGTTTTTAGGTTAATTTATTATGCAATCTTCATCTTTCCTTGGGAATGAGAATTGGGTAATTTTGGCTGGATGCATGATCTGGATGCGATTATGTATGTTGAGATTGAGGCTCTTAGTATCTATTCTATTGCCACCCAAACTATCACATTTAAATGTCCTAAAGCACATTTCTTGTGTACCGGAGATGGTATATATGAATTCCCGGCTAGCAGCCAGAGGAGATTTGACGGTTTACAACCCTTTGATTTTCTCCTACTCAAAATATAAGATGACATAATTGGATGATTGTGAGTCAGTGAGTGATCGTGTGACCATCAATGTACTTAACGCAGTCAGCATATCATTGTATAACTGAAGGAAGTAAGGATTACTACAGAATAATACTGATTCATCATTTTTGTTTCTGAGCTTTAAACGAAAGAAGTTAGGTTGTAACTTTAAACAACCATTTTGTTTGTCTAAAAATATTGCCAGCCATAAATTTAGTTCATGGTGATCTTTGGAATGATTATAGAAATTAGATATTCACATTGGATGTATATAGGCTGGCATGAGATGGTATTACAAGCTTATCCTTCTCCATGGTCGTACAATGATACATATACATGCATATGTGTGTGTGTGCACGTGCAGGTTATTGTAGGACTAGCATGAAAATGTTTGTATAAGTATAAGAATTAGGCCGTGTTACCCTGATGGATAAAGTAGAAAACTTCTATTGGTCTTCGCATCGCCTTGGTGAGCTATTTTAGGAATTTATGTAACCATACAAGCGAAGATGAGCATGAGGTAGTTGTTGAGTTTATTGGGCAAGTCTCACTTGCAAGCCCCACCCCATGTTTTTGGGATGTGAAGAGAGCCTTTCTTCTTTTTGATGGCCGTGATACTGCTGTAAGCGAACCATTTAACTATATGGGAGGTGTACTTTAGGATACTGACACTGGCAGAATCTACTGTAGCATATTGCAAGCTATCGTCAATAATAATTTTTGCTTCACATTCATTTATTGTCCTTTACAGTTATGTTATTGAATTCATTCATCACTCACTTTTAAGCTTCAAGCAGGTTGGGGTTCCTGTTTATGCAGCAGGAACTGAGATTAAACCTGCTGAAATAGCAAGGCAAGGTTTGCAAGAGGCCAGGAAAAAGAATGTAGATGTGGTCATAATGGATACTGCTGGAAGACTTCAGGTGATATTACTTGGCCATGAGAACTTGAACAAATGGTCACTAAAAGTTTCTGTATTACAAACTAGCTGTAAATGAAATTTTCTTCTTATCAGATAGATAAAGCAATGATGGATGAACTGAAGGAAGTCAAAAGAGTATTAAATCCCACAGAAGTTTTGCTTGTTGTGGATGCAATGACTGGCCAAGAAGCTGCTGGTATATATGCTTCGATTATCTTTGACAGGAACTATGGTTTGGTTAAAAATTGAGCAACCCTCTTACTGGAAACATGCTTCGGCATTTTTTATCCTCCATATTTTTGTCCACTCAATTATTTTCTGAGAGTAAAAGTCTTACTGCTCCTTGCCCAAAATGTTATAGCATGTAGTCAATACTACCATTTAGCTACTTTTTGTAAGTCTTGGTTACTATTACCTAATGCGTTTGACCTCCCGAACTAGCCCTCATAGTCCTGTGCTCTCTTCATGTGCTTATAAGTTGACACTCACGCTTTATCCGTGTGATCGACTGTTGCATTTTTTATATTATGAAGAACTTTTGTCTTTACTTATAATAATCTTTTATGGTTTTAGCTTTGGTCACGGCATTCAATGTCGAAATTGGAATTACTGGTGCCATTTTAACAAAGCTAGATGGGGATTCTAGAGGTGGTGCGGCGTTGAGTGTAAAAGAGGTCAGGCATCTGTGTCTTCCTGAATCTATTTTGCATATCATATTTTCACTCTCATGGCAGGAACAGATATGTAAAGCAAGGTCAACGAAAACTTTCTAAGAGATGTAATTTTTATTTCTTAAATGAGTAGACAAATTTCGTTTATAAGGAAAGAAAAGCAAATGCTTCTGATTTAATGGAATAAGATGTCTTAGAATTACATCCCATGAACTATACTATGAAAAATAGCGAGGAACTAGAAAATTTATAATTTCTGTACTAATATTCGAGTATGTGACATGACGTCATATTCAACCACTGGTGAGGTCATGCAAGCATGTCAACACAACTTCCATCAAGTGTTATCTAGAGATGTACTGGTCTGATTCGATTTTGAGTGCTGTCAAGTAGAAGAAACAAGTACTCACAGGGAGAAATTTGATTGGTTTACAGTTCTGGATAGCAATTAATAATTGGACCCGACACAGGTATCAGGAAAGCCAATCAAGCTTGTAGGAAGAGGGGAGCGTATGGAAGACCTCGAACCTTTCTATCCAGATCGCATGGCTGGACGTGTATTGGGAATGGGCGATGTTTTATCATTCGTGGAGAAGGCCCAAGAAGTTGTGAGTACCATACTACCATATTAGCAATTAGTTATGCATGAGTGTGTGTGTATTGGTAAAACTATTTGATGTGACTTTTGATACTTGAATAGATGCGCCAAGAAGATGCTGAAGAATTGCAGAAAAAGATAATGAGTGCCAAATTCGATTTCAATGACTTTTTGAAGCAAACTCGTGCAGTTGCACGGATGGGCTCGATGTCTCGTGTTATTGGAATGATTCCAGGCATGGGGAAGGTATGAAGCCTGTGCCTCTGCTAGTTTATGTGAACATGAATATGTTCTCAACACAACAGAATTTTTCGGCCCCCAATAATCTTTTGAAAGCTCTTAACTGTGTGTTCTATGTATGTAATCTAAGGGGAAAAGCATGCACTTCTTTAGTACTCTTGATCAATTTGATGATAATTCTCTGAGAATAGCTTGTATAACCTCCCATCTTTACCCTGATTTATGGGTTTTTGAAAAATCACAATTATGAAGCTATGGCTCTTGTGAGGCAAATTCCTATCTAATGTTTAAAGACATTGAAAGGGAATATAGTTGTCTAGGAGGCATTTCAGAACTATAATGAATGTGAAATTGATGGTATTCAAACAGGTTACTCCTGCACAAATTCGAGAGGCAGAAAAGAGCTTGAAAGTAATGGAATCTATGATCGAAGCAATGACCACAGGTTATTTCTTCTCTTTGTTTTATCAACGGAAGAATTTGTTGACATCGAATTATTGTGTTTCTGGTGCGTATTGCCTCTGCCCTTCAGAGGACCCATCTGATATACACCTGTATGCAGAGGAAAGGGAAAAACCAGAACTGTTGGCAGAATCACCTGAAAGGAGGAAAAGAGTTGCTCGAGATTCAGGGAAAACTGAGCAACAGGTACGTATGGACGGATGTGGTTGATGCCCAAAAATGGATTATTTTTTCGCTCGTTTCTCTATGAACTTCAAGTGTTAATGGTATCACTATTCAGGTGAGTCAAATTGTTGCTCAACTTTTCCAAATGCGTGTGCGAATGAAGAACTTGATGGGCGTAATGGAAGGTGGATCTCTTCCTGCATTGAGCAATCTTCAGGAGGCCCTCAAGGAAGAACAGAAGGTTCTCTTGCTTTTATCATATTCTTAAGGAATAATTACGTCAACACCCTCTGATTTTTGTCTACTTACCAAGATACCCCTTTGGTTTGACGTATTACAGTAACACCCCGTCATTGGTTCACATAGCGAAATACATTTCGCAACTTGTCTTAGTATTACAATTACAATTAGACCTCTGAAACATTACAAGTAAATCCCCATAGGCCATGTTAAATTTTTAATTGAACAAATGGCAGGAGGGTATTACCATTAATGTTCAAACCACGAGAAATATTTATGTAATTAGACAAAATCTCAGGCAATGTTGAGGTAATTATCCCTATTCTTAATTTAATGAATGAAATTCACCGCCTTTCTGTTTATTATTTCTCACGATTTTGGCTATATTTGCTGATATATTTTGTGATATTTCAAATAACAAGTGGGTTTTTTCTTTGAATATCCAGGCTCCCCCTGGCACAGCAAGGAGAAAGAGAAGATCAGAATCAAGGAGACAGTTTGTAGGCTCATCTGAAAGGCCTAGTCCTCGTGGTTTTGGGGCCAAGAAATGAGCAACTGGTAGTTTCAAATTTCAACTATCCATCAACTCATTTTCAGTAGATTTGGAAATCTTATATCAAGAATTCTTGCCTTTTTTTTTCCCTTAATTTTATGGATGAAAGGAAATGCTCTGTTGCTGGAGGTAATAGATTATGACGAGAAAGAATGGGAAAAGGTTTCTGTAATTTTTCCAAAGAACTTAGAAACACCATTGAGTGTTAAACTGTATGTAGTTGTGGTTACTCATTCTTGCATTGGTTTTAATTCCTAAGTATCAAATACGATGTTGACTAGGAATCTAGTTGATGTTTGTCATGATAATATGTAATTGATGTAGAAGATTTTGTTAGTTGTCATTATTTTGTTCTAGGGACAAAAGGATGATAAATAATTGATCTTATTTTATCTTCTATTGCATAACATAGATAGATAGTGCGAAGCGTATAAATTATTTCTTCAAATAAACATGTTTGCATGCATTAGCGTCTACTCCAGATAAATTAGGTCACTGATATAACCTATGGTGTAAAAAGTCTATTTTGTTGTGAAACATTTAAAATTAATGTCATTATTCAAATTCTATCCAATTCTTTGTGCGAGTTGGATATGATCATTTCCTTGGGTTAATTTACTTTGATTGATGGGATAAGTGACTTATAGATGAAATGAGAGATTGAGTGGTGGATGGGATTATTTAGTATTATTAGTCATATGTGTACTTTGTAGGAAGAAATGTGTGATAAAAATAATATAATATTTATATTGATTGATTAATTACATATGATTGGTGAAAAATTACCAAATTGTCCTTGATAATTAGCAGAAATGATTGAGCATAGATTATAACCCATTTTATTGAATTAGGCAGAATAGATTGTAACCCATTTTATTGAATTAGGCCAGTTCGGACAGAAAGGCCAAGAATAAGGAAAGAAAATCAACTGTTATGTCTTGGTTATGGATAAAGAAAGGAAATAATAGGCAGCAAAATTAGGGCAGCAAGGAAAGGAAAAAATGGCCAAATATGAGATGTAATGGTAATTTTGTAATTGTCCATTTATATAAAAGACATGTGGGTTGGAGGATTAATTTATCATATCTCTCATGAGTGGATAATTTATCAAGCGAAGTGCAGCAATAGTACCGAGCTGTTGCTTTGTCATGGGTCCCAATAGTTTCACTGTCAAGAATAGTGAATGCAGTATTAGCCCACATAATTTAATCTATCAAGAAATATCCATCAAGTAAAATGAACTCTTAGTACATTTGAACCATTTATCATATCCACATGGCATCATTTTATTGATCTACACAGTATGATTGACCCACTATATACGCTTTGAATAATATTGGTTATTTTGAGAACGTTTTTATATATACTAGGCAATCTTTAATGTTGTAACGCCTCAACCACGTAAAAACATTAACTCTCATTATCCATTCTAGTTGAGTGAAACTTTTATAATGTTAAGGGACATTTTGGATGACCTTGATTAACAACAATTGAAGGTAACATGTGGGCATTTGGTCATCTATCCATAGTTGTTTTTAGACCCACAATTTCCTAAATAATAGAGAGTAGTTGAGATCCTCATTAACGGAAACATTGTTTGGATTTATTGACATGTGTTGGTTGAAGCATTCTATACATAACTCACTATTTCGATCCAATTGCAATGCATTGAATTATCTGTTTAATTCTCTTAGAAAAGTGCACAAGTCAAGAAGAGCAAAAAATACTTAGAAAGAAAAAAGAAAACTAGCTATAAGCCTACAACTTGAATATCGTCTAGTGATCAAGATAATATGACAAGTTCCAAGGGCTTTCCAGCTGTTGATGCCGAAAAAGAGTTGAATCGGGGCATGAACAAGGATTTTCAAATCGATCCCATATCCTCGGACATAGTGACCACAAAGGTAAAAGAGCCCAATCCAAGCATGAATAAGGATTTTCAAATTGATCCTATGTCTTTGGACATCGAGACAACAAAGGGAAAAGAGTTAAATCCAGGAATAAACACGGATTTTCAGGTCGATCCCATATCATCCGACATAGCAACCACAAAGGAAATAGAGGTAAACTACCATAGCCACCACTATCAAGAAACTATTATTTCACTAGATTTCGTTATCTTGAGATTTCAATACATGTTCAATATAATCGGATAGGCAAATCAGATGCAACCAAATTATGACTGAATTGTATCCTCAATTCCGAAATGATAAAATCAGAGATAAAACACTATTTTAACATGAGAAATCCAATACAAATTAGGACATACTTAATCTCGTGACAATGTACCATGTAGCTTCATTGACTTGTTCCCTTAACAATGTATTGTTCTCATAACATAAAAATTTGATGTTATAAACTGGGAGAAGTATAGTCACCCAGTGAGAATCTCTTCTTTTTTGTTTTTATTTGATATATAATATAAGATCAAAGATTAGGGTAAATTTCTTCAACTACCCCTGCCCAGTCATATCATTAGTAAATGTGCTTTTGAGTTATAAGAAGGAAATGGTAAATTATCATAATTTGACGATAAAAATTGGGATAAGTATAATCATTCATCACAATTTCATAGGCTTAGTTTGGTATTTGATATGAGATGAAAATTAAAATAACGTTTCCTTTACTGTTCATTACTCAAATACTTCATCGGGAAATTTGTTCTTAAGCTACAATGAGAGAACAGAAATTTATTATTTTTTTTTCACCCTGAAATTTGAATAAAGTGTGCGATCTACTATAATGCCGGCACGACACTAATTCTAAATAGATCCGTCAACTTAATATGACACATCAAAGTAGCCCATTACTTACAACTAAATGAGTCAATCTTCCCTTAACGTTATGTGGCTGAAGCAGGAAAAACTTGAAGCAAAGAAACTCAAGGAACAAGAAAAGAAGGAAGCCCTGCATAGTTTTAAAAGGGCTCTCACCGTTTCAGGGATTATTGTGGCTGTGGCTGGTGCAATCTTTGCAATTACCAAAAAACTCAGAGAGAAATGAGGCTTAATTTGCTACCTTTCGTTTACAAAACTTAGGCTTAAAAATTATGTGCTTTGCAACAAGTTTTAGTTTTCATTTTGAAGATGACTATTGATGAAATTCATAAACACATTGTTGCTTCCAAATTGATTTTTAGTGGAAGTATGATGATAAGTAGTTTTGTGTTGTTTAAGAATGTTCTTCTTGAAACTTTTCATTAATTATACTTTTTATTTCTTCATTAGCATCTTAATTAATTGTCCTAAATATTTCTTTAGATGTCATCAATCGGGGACGGAATCTTCTATTTGAAATGGTGTTTCATCTTCTATTTCATGCCTTTAAATACATGTCATGTGTATTGTATTTATTACTAAATATTTTTATAAGGTAATATTTACTACATGTAACATATATTTAAAGTATGGAATAGTAGATGAAATATCATTTTGGATTAGGGGATCCTGTCCCCATCAATCGTTGCATGCATTACTTATATATTTGACAGTAAATTAATAACTTACAAGTTATTAATAAGATGTCTTTTTGAAATTTTAATATCAAATAACATATTAGAAATTTAACTCTAGAAGTATCGAATAGGTTTGAGAGTTGTACAAAGAAACTTATGTAAATAAGAAAATTAACATCTCTTAAAATTAGATAATATATTTAGTAAAATTTTGAAACTTATTTAATACCTTCTAGAATTAAGTTTCTAATTTTTGTTTAACAACAAATTATAAATTCGCGTCATTTATTTGCTATCAAGATTCAAGTGTCTCAATAAGATATTAATGAGATTTTGGGGAAAAAAAATTAGAAAATTGATTAAAATATGAGGAAATATCAATATCAAGTACAAATGAAGAAAGATATTTGGGTTGACGGATTGCATGAACGAAAAATTAATATTTCTTTAAGATAATGAGGGGTATTATCTATTACACAAAATCACGTTAAAACATTTTTCTATATATTTTTTTTTGGATGGGTAAAAATATTTTTCTAATTACTAATAGGTAATCTTGTCGAATGTCATAAAGTGAAGTGCCCATGCCATATGAAGGAATGCCAATATCAACTCCTATTAAAAATATGTATATGTGATTTCAAAAAGTATGTAACCTTAGGGTATTCATTTGGTTCTGTATCGTCATATATTTGATTAAAATATCCTTTATTATAAATTTACCTTAATAATAATCCACAACAATAAAAAGTCATAATATCACTAATTTATCTATTTATATTAAATTATAATTGTTTCATCTTAAATACACTAAATATTTTTTGATTGCTAAATACACACGAATTATGTATTCATTATACTTTAGTATAGTACATATATTATATAAATATTAATTATTTATGCACACATATCAGGTGTCCTGGATCTTATTAAATATCGGTTAGGATCATTTACTCTAAACCAATATTTAATCTTTTATTTATTGTCTTAAATACATATAACTGTATTAAATCTTTTCTTATAAGAATACAGAATTGTAGATATCACATACCTAACAGATTTTCGTGTAATGATATGGAAGATGATAGACGAATTGAAATAAAGAATCTTTTTTTTTTTTTTTTTGAAAGAGAAACGATTGATATCTATAATTAATAAGAAAGTGTCCATTAAAATTACCGCACACTAAAAAATAAAATATAAGTGACAGTAGAATATAGGCTTGCACAAATTGGATGGACATTAAACTAACTTCTCCTTACAAAGTAGGATATGCTTCATTGGGATAGAATCATATAAAGCCCTCTGAATTGAATTATTGAATTTAAAAGAGTAAATTGCATTAAACCTCTAAACTTATCGGGTCTATTGCACTTTGCTTCTAATTTTTTGCAAATGTGCGATTAACCTCTTAACATTTAAAAATTGTGCACTTTGTTCTATTTAATGAATTCCGTTAGAATATTTGGGAAATATCCTGTTTTTCTGTTGTTAACCCCTCTATGATTAAACAGAATATTCCGAGTATATTCTGACGGAATCTGTTAAATGGGACAAAGTACACAATTTTTAAACGTTAGGGATTAATTGCACATTTGCAAAAAATAGGAACTAAAGTGCAATGAACCTTATAGGTTGGAGGTTTAATGCAATTTAGTCTGATTTAAAATAATCAATATTAGTGGATCACGAATTTGTCGAGAATACCCTCGGCTAGGGCTCATTACTGATCCTCGTCCAGAGCGTCGGGACAAGTCGTCATATTCCCAAGTACGAGAAAAATATCCCCAAATTTCAATATCTTCAATTGAGCCAGTCGCTAGGTTTTCACGCGAAGAAACCTTTAGCCGTAGCTTGAAAAGGTCTGTTAGAAGAATTTTTACTGGTGTGGTATGTGTGTTCGTTGGCGTTTATGCGCATATTTTGCATTCCAATTTCGTTTTCCCCATGTAATGTTGCCCTTATTTTATTGAAGTTTGATTAGATCTTCTTCTGTAAATTTCATTGTCGCTTTGGCTGTGTTTGAATATACATGGATTCTGTTATCAGCAAAATTAGGATTTACTCGAGTTCTAATCTGTTGCACATTTTTTTTCCCCTTGTTTGTGAATGCAATAAATTAGGGGTTTGTGGTGTACGTAAATTGTAAGTAGCCTTTACGCCCGTGTTGGGGTGGTGTCCGAGAATGTACCTTTGACAGCTGAGCAGAAGCTTCCGAGATTAAATAAAAAGATAAGATGTAGCCATGTGAGCTTAATTGCTGGAATTACTACGCGGCTTTATGTTAGGGGTGGTGGGGTGGAACTAGAAAGACTTTTGACTTAGGATGTGAATGCCTGACGAAAATCAATCTAGGTGGCATTTGTACAAATGAACTATTTAACTCAAAGTGAACAATATATGAGATTTTAAAGATGGAAGTAAAGTTTGTTGCAAAATTTGCTACATGGAAACTTTGCCCAGTGCTGTCTTAGGCTCCTTGACTGATGGATTGAATGTATTAAAGTAGACCAGTCTTTGGGGAGAAGAAAAAAGATAAAGAAACAGTATCCAAGTTCCGCACATAAAAAAATGATGAATTAGTACTAGTATTCTTCATATTTATTACATTGATCCTATTAAAAATGGAGTACAAAATACGAATGACAAGACGGTAGTGGCTTTGGAGAATTTTAAGGATGGATTAGGGAGCTATGGCCTGAAGTTCCTGAACACCGAGAAGAACTAAATTTAGAAGAGAGGAAAGAACCTGATCATAAGTGGACTATAATTGATAGATATTTTATATGTTTGATGTATTTTCTATATCTGTGTGTGTATATGTTTTATTTTTATTTTTATTTTTTAATTTCCCTCTCCAAATGCTGTGGATTCTTAATTAATACAATAGTTTCTGTTCGTGCATGGTTATCCAATTCAACTTCATAAAAATGTCAAAAGGTCGTGAATTATTCTGATATGAGCAATGGTTTGTTAAGTGCATTTGAGGTTGCTCATTAATCAGTTCGGTCACAATTCCCGTGCATTAACTGGCTGCAGGAAAGTTACAGATTGGACATGTATTCCGGGAAGTGGAATTAATCTTTTTAGCAATTGGCCATTCTAATTACGGAAGCTGTAGCTTTTGATTTATTGGGGATATTATCTATGTGACACCATTTTCTGTTGTGTGTCCTATTGGATAAATATACCTATCGTGATTTTCACAACCTTGTTTTCTGTTTCTCATTTCTTATTGTTTGTTCCTTCCTGTCCACTTTCCTTGTGGGTGCATTGGTCCTAAAATATATTATAGACAGAGTGTCTGGCCTTTTTCTTTTTTTCTGGCATCGATCATTGTCTATATTTCAAGATGTTCACTGCTTCATTGATTTTGCACCTGTTGAGCATCATGCTCCTACACTTCAGCATTCTTTCTTGCCTGCTTTTGTTTGTACTACATTTTGTCAACCCTTGTTTTATCATTGTTCACTTTGAAACTCCTTGGAGCCATACCTCATGCAACCAATTCAATGAAGATTCTTATGCTGGAGCTCCTTATGGCCTTTCTTTTTGTTACCGCCTATCCATATTTTTCTTCTTTCTTTTGCAAATGCCTCTGGCTTCTGCTCTTTTCTCAGAGCTGTAATAGAAAGGTTTTGTTGGAAGCATAAGATGCCGAGGACAAGGGGCAGTGCTGCAGCTATTAAGTCTGCCGAAGCTGAGAAACCCGTTGAGACTGAAGAACAGGTTGAACTTGGTGGCGACAATGACACGGAGGAGGAAGAGGTTGAGTATGAAGAAGTAGAGGAAGAAGTAGAAGAGGAAGAAGAGGAAGAAGTGGAAGAAGAGGTGGAAGAAGAGGAGGAAGAGGAGGACAATGATGGCCATGGACATGATTGCGATGATGACATGGAAAATGTTGAAGATGAAGAGGAGTTTAAAAAAAAGCGTTCTGAGCTTCTTGCACTTCCTCCACATGGTTCAGAGGTGTACCTTGGTGGGCTTTCTCAAAATACCTCTGAGGATGACCTGAAGCGCTTCTGTGAATCAATTGGGGAAGTTACGGAGGTAAACTAATTTCATTCTTATATGGCATAACCTTATTTGATTTTGTGATTTACGTAATCCTGCATGTTATTCACAGGTCAGGATAATGAAGGGAAAGGACTCAAATGAAAACAAGGGATATGCTTTTGTAACCTTCAGGACCATTGAATTGGCTTCTAAGGCTATTAAGGAGCTTAATAATTCTGAATTGAAGGTACCCAAAGTGTGTGCTCCTGTGCATACACAGGACACATCAAAAAACACAAATATATATATATATATATATTTTGTAAATTATATTATGTGACATACATGAACTGCTATTTCATATGTGTGGGTGACATGTTGGTAAAACAGTGTTGAATTAATTTATTTGTACCCTGTGAAACTCTTTAAGGGGAAAAAGCTGAAGTGTTCTACGTCTCAAGCAAAACATAAGCTGTTCATTGGTAATATACCCAGAAGTTGGGGAGAGGAAGATATGAAGAAGGTTGTGAATAAAGTAGGGCCCGGAGTTGTTGCCATTGAACTTCTAAAGGTTCGGGTTCTTTTCTAGTTCGACATAGTTTTTAATTTTATCATCTTGCTAACTGTCTGGTTTTTCTTATAGTTGGTCCTGCTTTTTCTTGTTTGCCTTAATATTTGGGTTATGTGAACCTTATTTGCATAGGACCCACAAAACTCAAGTAGGAATCGTGGATTCGCTTTCATTGAGTATTATAATCATGCTTGTGCTGAATATTCAAGACAAAGGATGTCTACTCCAAAATTCAAGCTTGATGATAATGCTCCAACTGTGAGTTGGGCTGATCCAAAGAGTGCAGAATCTTCGTCTTCTCAGGTCTTCACTCTTTGCTGTTTCTTCATATTAGTTGTGTTTTACCTCTGTTAAATAATTAACTAGCACTGCAATCAGTCCTGGCATGTATAACGTACTCTTAACATATTCCCTCTCGCCTTCTCTTTGTGGAATATTATTTACTGTGCTGATCCTATATAGTGTTATTATTGTGTTGCCAGTTCTGTCCCTATTGTCATTCAACTTCTCAAATGAATATTAGAAACAAAAAGGTCAGCTGAATAACCTTTAATTCATTGTACTGAAGTACAATTGAGTCCACATTCAGTGCAAGTCAATTCTTTGCCCTCTCTCCCAAAAAACTGTATAATATTCACAAATCTAACTGGCAAGTGACTGGTTGTGTAAACCCAGGCCTGCTTTCCTTTCCCTGTAGGACCTGTTGCATAAATTGAACGACCATGTACATTGAAGGAAATAAGAAAGTTATTGTGGAATAAGAGACTTATTTCTAATTATTCAGTTCTATACCGTACCATTCGATGTATTAGCCACTTACAGTTAAGTTACGCAAGTTTTAGAAGTTATTCCTTTGGTCTTGGCCATCCAATGAAATATGGGTGATTTTACTTGACGTTGTGGACAAAAGCCTCCACTTTCTTTCACTTCAGTTTTTCATAACAATTTGATGCCTTAGTAACTTTTAGCTAATTGTTGTGAGTTTAAAAGATGCTGTCTGGCTTCTTATTGCACAGGTCAAAGCAGTCTATGTAAAGAACTTACCAAAAGATGTAACTCAGGATCAGTTGAAAGAGTTGTTTGAACATCATGGAAAGATTACAAAAGTAGTTCTTCCTCCAGCAAAACCAGGGCAAGAGAGGAGCAGATATGGTTTTGTTCACTTTGCAGAAAGATCAAGTGCCATGAAAGCTTTAAAGAACACAGAGAAATATGAGATTGATGGTAACTCCTGTTCCCTAGCATTTCCCAACATTTTGGTCCTTAATTATAAGACTTAAATAGGCGATTCTGCATCAATCTTATTCTGGATTTGGGTTTGTATTGACAGGCCAAGTTGTAGAATGCTCACTTGCAAAGCCACAGGTCGATCAGAAAACTTCTGGGGGGTCAAATTCGCAGAAAGCAGCTTTATTTCCAACTTACCCACCTCGCATGGGATATGGCTTGGTTGGAGCCCCTTATGGTGCTCCAGGTGCAGGATATGCTGGCGCAAGCTTTCCCCAGGTAAGAAGCCTTGTGTTTTTCTTTTTCCCCATTCTGTTTTCCTCTTGGGCAAGTTCTTGGGTTTTTCCCCTTCATTTACCTTTAACATCTTCACAATTTCTTTACTCTTTGTCACGTTTCCCGACATCTCAAATGCTGTAAGCTTGTTTGGGCTTGTATTTATAATTTTCTTTTGGAATTTGGAAAGATTAAATCCCCATGTATTGTCTATGTGGTATTTATATGTGCTTATTGTGTTGTCGACCTGCTTGTACCCTGTATGATCAGATGTGTGGTCTCCCATTTTGTCATATCTGTGCAATATGCAGAATAATATCTATTGCCATTTTCATAATTAACTTCTGTTAAAAAATTTAGTGAGTGCATGGGATACTTCCGCAACCTACTCCATGCCAGAAGAAATGCTTGTTCAGAAAAAAGTGCAGTGATGTAGGATCTCTGACTCATCTGAGTTGTTACATAGAATATGTTATATGCAATTTGTAGGTTGAAAATGATTGCCATATCATTGAAATCATGTTCTCTTTTTT
>JACFYI010001489.1:233803-247250 GCA_014898755.1 Handroanthus guayacan | reverse complement strand
TAGCGGGAATTAAGCTTGTTATTTCTATAGTCATGAGACCTTAAACTTGCTACTAAACTAGAACAAGGCCTCATTATTGACTCGGCTTGGCTCGTCGCCCTACGCGACTGGCTCCTCAAAAGGCGAAACTCTCGTCGAAGTTAGGCGACCTATCTTCAGTGGGGGCTTTTAATCTTTTGATTAGTGTAGGGGACGCAAGAAAGCAGAGCGTGCCGCCCTGCGATAGTCACGAGTCTCTTTATATTCGGGACTCTTGTCATAGTCAACAAGGTTGAAACTTCCAGGAAAAAACTTCGAATTGAAAATTTTTAGTTTCAGTTAAAAAGATGGGATAATTACCTCAACACCACTGAGGGTTCACTCAGTTATGAAACCGTCATTGTGGTTTGAAAAACAATAATATACTTAATGTTGATAGATTAATGGGAAATTTACTAATACTATTTCAATTAAACTGTTATACTTTCACATGGTATTACTGTAATATGCAGGGGATAATATTACAACTTCTCAAATCATAAGGAGTAATTCCTATTATTAAGTTAAATCTCAGAAATGTTGACGTAATTATCTCTAAAAAGACATGCTATATATAGCCAAATTAAGCTAATAAAGGGAGACCCGTGAGCTTATTCTGGTAAAAATTAATAAACTAGTTTAATTGTATGGAAATAGTGATGAGGACAAAGTTTCACCTGCAAAACAGGGTAGCATGCCAGGCGACTGATTTTCAAAATTTTGAATTCTTGATGGTTAAGCATCAATTATTTATATAGTTTTTATCTTGAGAGCATGTTGCAAATATATTATTATTGATGATATGTAGGGTTGCGCCATAGGGAAGGGACCGTGTGATTCAATACAATTGATTTCTCAATCGTACTCTCTTATTTTTCAACGGTACTTTCAAATAGAATTCAAAATCATTGAATGTGTGATGCTGATACAATGCTTCAATTAATTTGTGTTTTATGTTTAATGATAGATTTGGGTCATCATCAATAATTTTGGTGAAGTGAATATTCGTTTGGCTTACATGAAAGACTTGGTGATTTTTTACTAGTCCTTATATACTAATAAAGATTTTATTCAGTTGTTATATTATTGATTTTTGCATTGAAACCTGCACCCATTATTATTATTTTTTTTATTCTTTTAAGAAATTTATATGATTCTAATATTATTGTAAGATTTTGTTTATAAGTTTATTTCTGAAAAACTCTTATCAAATGAATTAAAGAGTATATAAACTCTCAAATCTCTCAAATATGATTTAGAATAAATTACCCAACTTTGATTAATGGCATCAATGACATTATATTATCAGATAAGCTCTAGCTTACAGGAAAAAACACATAGGTCTCTCATGGTTATTGCTTTTGCTGTATTTCTTTTTTAGATTATGATGCCATCTCCATACATTTAATATTAATCACTCAAATATTCTTGCTTTTGTAATTTCACACGCACCACACACAGAGATGAGATAAAGAATGTGTATGTTTCTCAGAGAGAGAGAGAGAGAGAGAGATAATGGTCCAAATTGGGAAGCCACAACTTCCCACTATGAAGAGCCAGTCCTGCTTTTGAAGTGTTTGGATGCTTTTTGACATCGGATGACACGAAAGAGGACAATCCTTAACACTCATAAAATTTTGTCAAATCTTGAAATCCTCAAAAGATTCATCAAATTTGAAGTTTTGAGGAATTACAGACTTCAAATAATCCTTGCTAGGACAATGGCTTCAGACACTATGGTTGTTTCACACATACTTCGCCAACTAAATTGGTGTAATCCAATAGAACAAGTTAGATTAGTCTATTTTGTTTGGGAGAAACTGAGCTTAGTAAGAGTGATTAATCTGAAATCCAAGAACATAGGTTAGGGTCAATGGGTTCTTCAATAAAAATCCTCTATTATCAGTACACGTTTGGAATATATAATGAGTCTCCAGCGAAAAACTCCCCAATGATCAAATCCAATGTTTAAATCAGTAAGGGTACAAAATAGATCAAACTTAAGAAAGCATGTCATAAAAGTAAGAAAATCTATATAAAACATACATTTATCTCATTATGATTGGGGTATTTATAGTGTGAACTAGACATGGCCCTATCATATTCAGCTTTATTAGCTTTATTGGATCACCACTATGGGGCCAAATCTAACAGTCCCAAAAAAGCGATTCATTCGAATCGGATTAAATCCAACTCAATCCCGCAAATTATCTGGGCATTTCAATAAATTATAGGGTTATATAGGTCATTTGACGTGTTTACGCCCATCAATAATACTATCCATAGCACTCCACAATTCAAGCATCAGCCAAAATGCAAAATGAGGCTAAACTAGGCCTGAATCAGATTCCATTCCACTCCAAAGAGACATCATTTTTCTAGGAAAAGAGTAAGTGGGATGTGGAAACTTGAGAGCAACACGAATTTCCACTTTGCACGTAAAATGGCTAGGATTAAAAGGGCAGCTACTTTTTTGTCATAAGATATAGATGGAAAGACTAAAGGAGACCATACAAATTAGGATATGAAGTTGACTTGAGAATTTTTGTACCACAAGAATGATAGTGGGAATTATAAATGTGCCATGGAATTTCATCTTTTTGGCCTGTTAGATTTTGATATGAGTTGATGGGTAAAAGGATAACTTTGCCTCCATTACTTGATTTTAATGACAAAAATGTCATGATTCCCATCTTTCTCGATAATTATTATGAACTTAATCTAAAATATGATTGTCAATCTCGTACACTTAGCATCTCATGATTTGATTCTGAAGACTAGATGCGAAATGCGCTATGAGAAAAAGGAATATTAGCGACTGCTTGAATAGTTATTGATTAACCCAAAAATGGATCATTGATGGGTTCGACGGGTTCAGTCGCAAAAAATCTTGTCACACACAAAAATTAGTAATCTTTAGTAGTCGCTAAATCGTGAGTCATAGTGACTGCACTTGGTGACCATTTACAGTAAGTAACTTTTTAACATTATGCATAGTCCAAGACATGCTCATAGATGTCCAATACCTTAGGACCCAATAAGGGCTTGGGCTGTGGGACCTTGGAATTGTTCAGCGTCCTCTTTTGTCCTTGAAGAGATTGGGCCTATGATGCATGGATATTGAAACGCAAACATGAATACGATACGATACGGACACGATGATACTGACTTTTGAAAAATTTTAAGACACGACATGTTAGGGATATGACTATGTATAAAAGTATATGTATGTATATTATATGTATATACATATATGATAGACAATAAATCTGACAATTGATGATATCAATATCAATAAGCAAAATAGATTATAGTAAATATACTATATTTACCAAGTTCATAGTTCATTCAATCCTAGTTTTAACACAAAAACAAAAACCAAATAGCAAATTAATATTCCAACAAATCAAGAATTACTCTTCTTTTTAATGTATATTCAATCATTTTTTCCATTTGATATGCCTAAAACCGTGTTGGGCACGTCCTTATTTGTGTCGAAATCATATTAGACATGTCCTTATTCGTGTCCGACATGATGTTCTTATTTTCTTTTTATTTTTTACTCCACGAAATGACATGTGGCATGTTGGACAGATATCACACGAGTGTTCGATGAGTTTTGGTATTTTACAAATATCAGACACTGCATTTTATAATTTTTAGAAGTATTCATGCGTTATAGGATTGGGCTTTCTCAATTATTTAATTCTTTTTTTTTTCTTCTCTCAAAAAATCCAAGATAGAATATCCAAGACATAGAGGTAAGTACACATGGCTACATTCTCGAGTCTAGTTATGCGAACCTGTGACCAAATAGAAGTAACTTGGGATAAATGTGATTTGTGGCATCTTTTACGAATAGATTAGATGTAGATAGTTGAGAATTCAGCATCAGGCCCCCCTCGAGGAAAAAAAAAAAAAAAAAAAAAGGAAGCAAGAAAGGAAGAACAAAGAATAAAGAATCAAATCTAAATGGGCCACGGCTACCTGCGTGACATTTATCAAATAGGATGGAAAAAGTATACACGACGGCATTTTCGGGCCTTAAACGAGTTACATAGTTAAGACTTAAAATAATTTTGGGCTTGATGGTCAAACCTACTGATTGTAAAGCCAGTGTGTTTTGGGCTGTCAACGGGCGTATGTTATTCCGCATCCCGTTCAATCCGAATTTTAAAATATTTAATCAATTAAAATATTCAATAGATAAGATTCGATTGTAAACATTCATAATTCGAAATAAATGAATAAGATATGAAATTAAGCAATACAATCATTTAAAGATTTGAATCCGATATTGTTGATAATTAACATAAGTATATAAATACATAAAATAAAATTTACAAGAAAAATAAATTTAAAACTTGTATACTATGATTTAATTATGATTTTTTTTCTAATAAACCTAAATGATTGTATATCCTATATATATAAATTAGTTGTTATTTCTTTATAATATGTGATTTTGTTATTATAATTATTTATTTGTATGAATAATGACATAAAAAACTATTTATTATGTTATTTTTTTATGAAAATATAAAATCACAAATAAATTTTTCCTTTTTTTTAAATTTTTTTGGATTCGAATTTAGATTCAAACTCTCGGATCCTTATTGGATCCAGATTCAATAACAAAAATAAAATACCTATAGGATTTGAATCCGAATTCGGATATAAATTTTATTAATCGAATCTAGATTCGAATTACACAGATCCAATGCGAATCCGATCCACTTACATCCCTAAGTATGTTTATCTTTAATTATTGTTATGTTTCATTTTCTTGATATACTTTATGCTAAAACAATAACAATATGAACAATAATTTTCATAGTTCAATTAAGCAGACTTAGAAGGGCGTATATGTCCTATCAAGTCCAACAAAAATTCTAGAACTTTAAAAAAATATTTGGTTCCAACATAAGCTCAATTTGCATTAGCATTAGAACAAATGCCTTTTTATCTCAAACCCTACCTTTTATTGCCCTTTAAATTTGTTCAAAGACTGCTCAAATCTATCAATTTCTAGGTTTGATACTCCTCTTAATAATAGCAGCCGTTGAAAATTAGGATGAAAAAGATTAAATTAAATGAGGGGCGTCCTCCCAATTTATAGATGATTATTCAACTTCATTAATTGTAAGATGATTGATGAAAATATATTAGAACTCATAATGACTTTAAATAAATATGGAATGATTATAAGAACCTTTTTTCCGTTATGCTCATTATCTCCTGCAATTTTTGATAAATAATAAAAAAAAAAAAGCCACTAAATTTAATAGAATATATTGCATCAACATAATATTGTTTCACAGATGGAGGATCATATGTGCTGTATGGAAGATTGAATTCTAGGTAATTGGATTCACTGAACTTTTTTTTATTATTCAAGTGCACCAACTAGTTATGAAATTGCATTGTCAACCTCTACTATCGACCTAGCTCGTCAAAGAGTTGGATTTGCTACAATTATTTGTCTCTTACCTTTAGCATTTTTTAAATTAGTTTCAAGAATTTGCTGAGCTTTTGGTAGATTAATATCACTACCCTTTTCAGCATCATTTACGAAAACGTGATCTCATTATTGTTTATTCTAACAAAACCATCCACCAGAGTCATTATTGTTAACCATTGGTTCTCAGAGTATTCTCAAAATCCCTATATCTACAGATGCAGGGATAGTCGGAAAGGAGCATGATTTGGTAATACCCCAATTTGATTTGTTTGTCATTTTGGATGATGATGGACTTCTAACTTTTATTTTATGTGTTTCAAAGACAAAGCTAGTAAATTAAGTGTTATTTTAAGGAACCTTGTTCTTAACTCTTAAGGAATGACATATGACAAAAATGATCCAATAAAAAGATACAAGGGGCCTTCAACTTTCATGAATAGTGCAAGTTATTTTGTTCCTTTTCTTTCGGTGAAGCATCTCAATAAACATAATAAATCTTCACCATCAAGAAAATATGACCCCATGTGAGTAACTTTAAGGTGAATGAAATTCACAAAACTTTGGATGAGGGGGAAAAAATCATAAAATATCATCCAATAAACTCACATTTTCAATGAAAATATGTTGCAAGGATGATCCGATAACACATTTTTATGGCTAATCTAGTAACCTAGTAATGTTTTACCATCTAATCGTAAAGAGAATCATGTAGAGGCATGTAAAAGTGATGCTAAATGTGCTAATATCCCTTTGATATTATCAAACCACAAAGAATATTTAGGACAAGGCACAACATTAGCATCACTTGCAATAAATCGCATCGACAATGTAATCAAATATTCATTCTTCTAGAATTCAATGCACTTGATCTAATTGGAATCCTTCACATAACTATTTCAGACAACAACTTGTCATTTGACTAACTCAAGATTAGCACACAAAGAAATAATCAGATAAGAACAATTTTTAAGGAAGGAATACCAAATATTTTCGGCAAAAAGGGACAATACTAATCAATAATCATCCATAATAGTACTAATCAATAATCATCCATAATGCAGCATCTTAAACTGTTAAGCAAGATGATAAAGAGTGGGAGGGGAAAAGAAAGAACCCATTTTTTGTGGCTTTGAGTTGGAAAGAATAAGCAATATTCTTGACTTGAGAATACGGCTCATCAGCTTTACTTCGAGTTAAGATTCTCATATTCCATTCTTTAGAATCTCACACTTTCTTGCCCCTTCATTTTTCCTTTGTTCCTGCAGAGAATAACATTCCGTGGTCATTTTTATCTTTCAGGTTTTTCAGCCAATAAAATCTTGTGTAGTCAAACCAGCTACAGCCAATCAGAACCCTATGTGAACTCGTGCTAATGATTAAAAATATTTTGATGTCCTATTAAGTGAAATTATGCAATCAAATAAATGAGTCCAAGAAAAGGAAAGTGAAGAACACGAAAGAATAACAGCTCAATTTGAGGTGGAGAATAATATACAATGTTAAAAGTGGAGGGGTGAATCTCATATTGTACGATCAAACAAAGAATAGCAGTAATGGCTTTATGGCCTCATCAAAGAAAGGAAACTCTAAGTACTTCTAAATGTACAATTATTGGTAATAGAATTTGGGTCCTGGAAGAAATGAAATCTGTTGAAAATGGACCTTGCCCTGACCTCAACCCCAAAAACTAATTTGTAAGGTGATGATTGTCTAAGACCATACAAAGAGGCAACAACCATTACACTTTTCCAGTGCGAGATTCTCATACACCCCACATGCCTAGGAATAAACATTTGAAGCATGGAATAATATGAAACAGGCGGACCGACATGAAGAACCTAACTTTGTTGATGGTGTGTCTCTAATGCCATGTTGAGAATGGACTTTAGACCTAACTCAACCCCAAGAGCTAGGTCCAAGGTCCAAGGCCATTTTCAACAAAATCGAACTTTAAAAACTGATCTTTCTATATGAGGATGGTTCGTAAATGCATTAAAAACTTTTTATATTTACCAGAAGCCCATCACAGAATAAGAAATAAGCTACTTGGAAATTTATTTTTACTGTCAAAATAATTTTTTCATAGAATTTTGATAGCATTACCTAATATATTCTTGCTACCTTTGTTTACATCCTACAATACCAATAATGTTAAGCCGATGCAATTATTCAATTGTGTATATATGTTATAAGTACTAAACAATTGATTTGGGGCATCTGGTGATGTAGCTTGAAGAGCACCCACATTGTTCTCAATTTCAATCTCTTCCTATCCACATGCCAGCAAAACTATTGAGGAATTCTGCTTTACCACTTTATATAAAGGTTTCACAGATTCCTCCAAACTGCATAAAATATCCTAACATAAGAGAATCAAAGGACCTCTCCTGAAAAGCATGATTGGAACTAATGCCGCAGACATCGTTCAGAAGCGAGGAATATTATTTTCTTAGCATCAGATTATTAATAATTTAATCATGCACGTAGGAAGTCCAATGGTTTCTCCATTATATTCTACTTTTGTACATGTTAAACAAGATAGTAGCGTAAAGACTGCATTTATCAGTTTGTATTCACTCACAGAGACTAACTACTCCATGTTAGGTCTAAAAATGATTTCAGAAATCTGTTTTAATTGTGAAGTTTTAGTTAATGAAAATGCCAGTCACAGCCAAATTCCTCAAACAAACACAAACAAAAATCAATGTCTATGTATCTCATAAGTTTCCACCTAAAAGGATGTCATGAGGTGACATATTTTGGTTACAGACTCATTTTAAAGTAAATGCTCTGACACAAAAGGATTATAAATGATTGTCATACAACAATAAATATTTCTTATGTCCAAATATCTGTAGATGCAGTCAAGGGCAAAACAAGTGCTGATCTTATGACTTGTCATTTTTCCATCCAACGGAAGTATAGAAGTAAGTACAATCCCTTTATTTGTTTTCCTGAAGGGCCCCAATAAATTGGGACCAACTTCTTTATGCCATTTGAAGAATTTAAAAGATCTAATTGGGACCTGGCCCCCCTCTTTATTGATTCTGTCTAGGCTGAATAAGTACCAAACTTACCACAGGAGACAGAAAGGAATGTGTTCGTTATGCCATTCCTGGCCTTCAAACAAAGACAAGAAGCAGCATTTTTCCTCTTTTATGACTCTATGTACTAGATTAGATATGGGAACAATTGATAATTTGCTTGACACATAAAATATTTTGCAAGAAAGATAACACTCAAATTTATTGACTGTACATTAATGAAGAAACAGGAGAGTGTTGTCACGTACCACAAGTTATGGTGTGATGCTCCGGAAACAACTGTAGGACATAGTAGGTGTCTTCATTTCATGAATAAATTCCATGCTGCCAGAAAAGAATCTCCAGCCTGTATTGAAAAGGATCAATCTGAGAGAGAGAGAGAGAGAGAGAGAGAAGGTGAAAAATAAAAAATATATGGTTAACAAATTAATATCCTTCGGACCAAACTTAGCACAAACAGAACAACATGATGAAAATTTGAAATCCAGGCACTCAGGATGGCTAAAGTCATTTCTTATGCTCGCCTAATGATAGCACCCTGTGCCCATGACAAAAGTAAATAAAGAAACGGGGTAAAAAGGAAATAAGTTGTTATCCAAACCTGGCCTTGATAGAACATTGAGGAAGCATAAGCTCACCATTGTTTAATTTTTAAATTCTATTGAATGCTAACAAGATGCTTCAGTCAACAGAATCTTCCTTGTGAAAGAAAGAAAGGAGAAGAAAAAAAGGACTTTGAATGTTTAAGGACATCATAGATAGTGGATTCCTTCAATCTCACATCAGAGGGGAAAAAATTCCACCATTCATTCTTGGAATAAGGTTCTTAAACTTTGCATATGACAAACATGAGTGCACTGAAAAGAAAGACTGAAGGTGGATCTATTCTTGTACCTTTTGTAAGGCGTTACGTTTCTAGTCGAATTTTAAATGGGTAGTGCTGCTGTCGGAGAATGGAAAGGGAAGTTGCAAGGGAGGACCCACAGATGCATGAAAATGGAAGGACAAGATATCTTTTCAAGTCGCTACAAAGATTGGATTGGATCTGATGTTCTTTCTGGCCCTGTTCAAGATTCCATGCCTCACTTGTATCTTATTCTCTCACCCCTCCTATGCTTATAAGACATCCTCGCATGCAACTCTAGTATCCAAAAAACCGGTCAAAACAAGAACAGATAAGAGCAGTAATAGACAGCTTCCTTTTAACAAGCATCACTATAACAGAATCATAGTTCCCATTCAAGGCAGAAGCAGATTTGAGCAGGCAGATTGGATCAAAGACAAACAAAATGTATCATCATCAACACCACCAAGGGAAGAACATTCACCCTTCCTCAAGGATGTCCATTCCGCCTGAAAGGCACTTGTTCCTTCAAGGTGCAAATGGTGCTGGAGATTCAGGACTTGTGCTCTCGACTGATGCTAAGCCAAGATTGAAATGGACTCCAGACCTCCATGAACGGTTCATAGAAGCAGTAAACCAATTGGGTGGAGCAGAAAGTAAGCACAAGTAATGTTTTGGATACAGAAATACCAAATAATGTGATCATTCAGCTGATTATAATATTCCTTGTGTTGCAGAAGCTACTCCAAAATCAGTCTTGAAACTTATGGGGATTCAAGGATTGACTTTATACCACTTAAAGAGTCACCTTCAGGTAAATTTTCAATTACAAAGTGATATCCAATTCTGTTGAACAGAAATAGGCCTATCAATTTGGCCATGGATTATTTCACCAATTCCACTGAAAACATAAGATCTAATGAAGGAAAACTTTTTTCTACTTCAAATTCCGGAAAAATCCTTTAGGATATTGAACAAAAGCATTGAAGAAACGTATCAGTCGTAAGGAACTAGAAAGATCCCACATGTTTTGAAGACACTCATTCGTTTGTTTATAATTCATTTTGGTAGCCTCAAATTTTCTTAATCGTTTCTTGCAGAAATACAGACTCAGTAAAAACCTTCATGGACAGACTAACAGTGGGAGCCATAAACATTGTAAGAAATCCTACAACCTAAAGAGCATAGTATCACATGTTATATATATCCTCAGAGAATGATATATTTTGCTTACTGTGTTGAAAACTGATTGCAGCTATAGCAGATAGAGTACCTGAGGTAAATGGAAGTCACATGAGTAATCCAAATATTGCAACCCAAACAACAAAGTACAAACTGAAAAACCTTAGCATATATTTTCTCCAGTTATTTCATATGTTTATTTCAGCTGACATTATTGTAATTTTGGAATCTTATATCAGAAATATGCATTTGGGAGAGGCAATACAAATGCAAATAGAAGTGCAACGAAAACTACATGAGCAGTTGGAGGTAAACAATATTGGAATTTTCCAAGTCCTAATCTCATTATAAGTAGATATACATCCTTATTTTATCAACAAAATATTAGGTATGAATACTTCCTGCAAATCTAACCACACTGAACAAAAAATGTTAACGACAAAAAAATTTAAAAAAATAAAATGTTGCATGAGCATTATTAGATCTTGTAGTGCTGCTATTGTCAAGAAAAATGAATCTCTCTTTGATAAAAGATGCATCACACAGGCATCTATTTCTCGAGGCAAGGTTCTTATACTGTAGCTTCAACAATTTTGATCTTTCTACCATCTGAGTAAAATGCTGATTCAATTTCTTCACATTTTCCAATGATATAAATGTACACGAAAGTGGTCACAAAGAATTCAAAGCACTCTAAGTTTTATGCTGATATTTAACTAGGATTACTCTATTTTCATAGGTACAAAGGCACTTGCAGCTGCGGATAGAGGCTCAAGGTAAATATTTGCAAGCTGTTCTCGAAAAAGCACAGGAAACCCTTGGAAGACAGAACTTTGGAGCAATTGGTCTGGAGGCTGCCAAGGTTCAGTTATCAGATTTGGTTTCCAAAGTATCGACTCAATGCCTGAATTCTGCATTTTCAGGAATGAAAGAACTCTCAGATTTGTGTCTCCGGCAAACACAAACAACTCAGCCAACAGATTGTTCGATGGACAGCTGCTTAACCTCATGTGAAGGTTCTATGAGAGACCAAGAACTGTACCATAATTCAATGGGCTTAAGGCCTATAAACTTTGGAGCACCTACAGAGCCAAGGGTTAATGACAACGAAACCAGCCTACAGAAAATGGAACTTCAATGGCATGAGGACCCGAAAGAGCGCAGAAAGAATCTTTCAATGGCCAATGACAATGAGGAAAATACATTCGTTAAGAAAACCAACCTCAACGGTTTATCAATGAGCATTGGCCTTCAGGGTGGTAACTGGAATGGTAATGGCAACTATCCAGAGGAAAGGTCTAAAGGACAAGAAGCAGATGCGAAACTTTTCAAACAGACTTCTGATAGCGATGATTTAATGAAGCCAGAGAAGCAGAAAAGATTGCCAGAATTGAATCGACCTTTCTTCTCAACAAAACTGGACCTCAACACAGATGACTATAATGATGTTGCTTCAAGTTGCAAGCAATTGGATTTAAATGGCTTTAGCTGGAGCTGAGAGGCAAATTTTGTAAGAGCTACGGCTCAAGACTTACATATAAAACGAAAAGAGGTTTGGATTTAGTCCAGGGAACCTGGTGCCTCCATCTTGTTATGGGGATAATGGTTCAAATAACAAAACCTCCAGATCGTCTGGAGCACTTTGACATTGTTAGGTTTATATATACACAACTCTTCAACCTTACATTTTTCTGGACAATCTATTTGAAAGTAACATTATATTTTAAAAGAACAATACATATAAACTTCTACAGGAAACCAAAGAACATGTGTAATGTAAGTCATTAGAGCTCAGTCATTTACAACAATTTAGTGTACCCATCATGCCTTTATCTAACAAATATAAACTGATACAAACAGTTGTGAATGCATTCACATGCACACAAGCTCACACGACTCATATATTACTGGTTACGAATGTTGAAAATTCTTTCATGCCATTAGTACGCTCTGAATTATGATTCAGTTGAAATGGATCCAGATAAATACTTGAAATCTATCGCGATTTCCTTTAATGCAGCTTCACAGTTCAGATTCCAAACAAAAAATATAAAATTAAACTAAGAAAATCACACACTTGACTGCAAAATTCTTTGTCCAAAAATGATATTTGTACCAAAAACTTGATCCGGTGCTCCATTAAAACCACAATTCTAGATGCACCATCGATCAGCTAATAGACCTGCCTGAAATTCAAATCTTAGAAACCGTTTCTAGAAACCAAAAAGTCAATATTGAAATTATATATACAGTATTAGAGTCGATACTGCAGTCGGAACACCGTTTTTGTCGAAAACGAAAGCCGTGCAACTCTGTCTGAATGCCATTTTTTGCGTCTCAATCGCATATTCACAGTATTGTACCATCCTGATTATCTACACAAATTTACATACATATTTACCTGCAAATCAGCAAAATATACACTAGAGAAGTGTGTGAAAAATCATATGTCGTTACTTGTATCAACTCTTTCAAGAGCAATCACGTGTTCTTGGCCAGTAGAATTAATGGCGGGCGAGTGTGGTTTTTATTTTCTTTTGTTTTATTTCTTTTTCTTTTTTTCGTCTGATTAAAACTCATACAGACCCACATTGGGAAAATGTCCAAAATCCATAAAACTAGCTAGAACGGGCCTCCTTCTTGGGCTTTTAAGTATATCCAATCTTTGTCAGCCACCAATTTTTTTTCGCTTGCTATGACGTATATGGGCCCATATTCGTCACTAAAGTTGTCGATGGGTGAAAATCGTGAAATCGGATCAAATCAGAATAATTCGAATTCGAATTTAGTTAGCGATTTTTATATCAATTTTAACTCGAGATATAATACAATTTGATCCATTAATATTGATGTGGCACGAAAATCGACCTCCACGTGGAACCTTTTGATTGGATCGAC
>JACFYI010001489.1:205229-223706 GCA_014898755.1 Handroanthus guayacan | reverse complement strand
TATATATATATATATCCAACTTGATTATCAGAAAAAAATAATAATTATAAAATATATACATTATTTTAATAAACAAAATACTACAAAAATATCAATTTCTTTATCATTTCAATTATATTACATTCTATTTAGTAGTTTCTACTAATATTATATAGATAATATTATTTTAACATAAAATTATTGTTAAAATTCATATTTGAATTTTCAACGGATGGAATTGATAAATTTAGCATTTGATCTCGGATTATGTATATTTTTAATCAAATATAATTCGTATAATATTTTAATTGGTTAAAGATATCGAAATTCAGATTCCCTATGTATGGGCATGTGGATTGAAAAATGATATTCCACTATTAATCATTAAACAATAAGTTATTTATTATTGATCATTAATTTATAATTGACAAGTACTTTTTCTATAGTTTTCGATAATGCAATAATCTTAAAAGAATTTGAAATAATTAAAGAAAAATGATAAATATTTCCCTCTACTTATGTTTCAATTGGAATATATTTGAAGAAACAAATACTTTATTTAAATGGGAAAAAAAAAAAGAATCATTAAAACTTATTATTTGGGTTTTAAAGGTTAAATTGAGAGTTTTATATAATTAAGGCAAGAAGGAATATTTTCCTAATGTAGAACAATAAGACAAAGTCGGTTTCAAGTCATTGTTAAACCATCCTAACCAACCTAAAAGACAAAAGAATTTTCAAAATCATGAAATTTCAACTAACACTTTGTTACTAAAGCACTATTTTTATGGGGAAGTGTGGGAAAATGAAATTCAGATTTTTTGGGACCATATCTACAAAAAGTAACAAAATTATGATTCTACATTTGCTCAAGATCTTTCCAAATTGTTATATTGAGTGTACTTTGGAAAAACAACTAACCCTACTCCTTAAATTAGTTTTCTTGAAGACTTATTAAACTATTATTGCTATTCCATTAGATTCTATAAGTAGTACATATAGTGTTCTAAAATGAAATATTGTTATTACTATGTATTGAGTAAATAATACTTTATTCCTTTAAAGCTTATAAGTTTTGACACATTCTTCTGAAAAAAAAAAAGGGAAAAAAAAACTTAAGTTTACACTTTTTCATTCAACTTAAAATTACTAAAACACTTTGTTTTCTAAGTGGATTTTCAAGTGAAAAATACAATTAGAAAGCGTTTTGGTTATATTTTCAACATAAATATGTAGTCGAAGAACCTATATGATGTAACTCCCAGATAAATTGTCAAGCTAAACTTGTTGTAAAAAAATTAGCATGTGACTTTTATGTACCAACCGATATTCTTATCATCTTTTTTCCCTGTTATTGTTTAGAAAATTTATCTTAACAAATGATTTTTCCCATAAATAAGGAAAAAAATAATGAAAAATTTCTCTCATAAAGTTTAAAATCATATCCGACTGCATACATCACGTGAAAATCCAACCAGAGGATAGAATATTTGGCAACTTTATGTCAGGGGGCTGTTGTCTTAAAGTTATTTTCATGACGAATGTGTCAAAAAGATAAATAAATTTAAGAAATTGAAGTATCAATTAATCTTATATAAAATTCAATTAGTGACAACTCTCATGGATTTTATTAAGAATTCTACTTAAGAGTTTGACAAAATGGTATCACGCGTGCCATGTCAGCCGACCTAGTCCCTAGTCTTGGGCCAAAAGAAGTAAAGAAAACTATTATTTTTCAAGTCTGGCAGCCGCAAGGAAATGAAATTAGAGGAATATAATATAATGTCTTAAATTTTATAAGTGTGGGTGGCAAAAGTAGATTGTGACTGTTTGGAATTTCATTTCTTGATAAGTTTTAGATAGTGCCCTTCACTCGGACAAAAACAACTATCATAACTAAGATAACATGATAGAATTGGACTTGGTATCAAACTGAAAAATTATGGTCTGAAAAATGGGATCTTCTCAAGATCATCAATATATTAAAGAAGGAAAAAGAGTACAAAGGGTGATCCAAGAAACATTTTTGTTATTAATGATTTTTAGTGTTGTCCCACATTGACAAAAAAAGATATGAGTGAAAAAAATTAATATATTTTGCGCTCTCTAATTTTTTTAGTTTTTTTTTATTTTTTTTGGACAAAACTCCACATAATTAGATGCATGATGGCGCGATGACTCAGCTTTATTGTTGATATATATTGAACAAGAGATGATTATTGTCATATGATCTATTGTGACCCATTTAATGATGTGTCACTGTATCAGTTTTAGAGATGCAATGATTTACTTAAAGTTGGTGGTAAGATAAAAAAATCGTAACATAATTATTTCTTTAACATATTCAAGTATATCAAAGATTATTATCACAACTTTTTTAGTGATGCAATTAGGTATGAAAATTAGGTAACATTGAAAAATGTCACAATTGGCAATTTATTTTTTGTAGTGATAGGGTTTATGTGACTAACATAGAGACTCGACTGCATGTGATGACTCAGTTTTGTTGCCAACAAAGGATGATGCTTATCAATGTATCATTCGATGAGAGATTCTATCATAAAGTACCTTAGAAGGTAAGGCCTGACGATACCTTTTCCAGGCAATTCAACTGATTACATAAATTATGAAATAATATTTCAATGCAATCCAACCTTAGGATGTGATCATCATCAATTGTGACATGGGAAAATATCATCAGAAAAAGGAACAGAAAAATCTGATGTTACTACTACTAGAGGTTGCTCCATGATGTTTTGCCATTGTTATCTTTTGAAAAGCAAAAATGTCTTCAATTTTATTATTGCAGCTTTATCTTACATTTGCTTAATAGGCCAATCTAAATTTGCCAACAACTACATATGAAATTTATTTTCAATCAAGATGGAAGGAATGGATTATAATATTTCTTTCACTTTTTCTCACTTTAATGCATTAAGGACGTGGCATTTAAAGAGATATATATATTAATTTTTTGAAATCATATTGATGTTGTACGTCAAATTAAATTTGAATTTTTTTTTATAAGATAATAGATAGTAGGATAGTTAGAAGGAAGAAATATTAATAAGAAATATTTTCAATGAGAAGATAAATCAATAAATGGTTTTCAATTATGAAATAGTAATAACTGGGAAAATGGGTTTTGGAAACACAAACAAATGGGCTCCAAAACTTTCAAAACTCCAAAACCCAATTTTGCAGTCATGATATGAAGAAATGATCTTCTAATATTCAAAAACATTACTATTCAAATATCTTTATGTAGTTTTCTTAATCCTGAAAAGTGTAACTCAAAATTTAATTATAGAACTTAATTCAAAATCAAATTTTGCAGTCACTGTCCAAATAGTGGCTTAAATTACTTAAACATGAAACAAATAATACATGTGATGTAGTAAATTTATAGTAAAAAATCCTATGACAAATCAAATTCTTCTTACACTTTATTCAACTAGGTAAATTCGTGGGTGACGCTCTAACATCATCCTCCATTTTTACAAGTGCGCCATTTATAAAAATATAAATGGCGACTTTCATACAATTTCATTATTTTGTCCACCAGCGCTCTCTCTCTCTCTTCTTTTTCTTTTTGTTTTTTCCTTCCAACAATGGCGCGTTTCTCACATAACCAATCAATCAAAATCTGGATTTGCTCTACTTCAAACTCTCAGAAATTCCTTATTTCTTCTATTAGCACATAAAATCTAATTTTAGGAATAATTACCTCAATATCCTCTTAAGTTTGTTATAATCATCAAAATAGTCTATGTGATTTGAATAATTATCAGTACATTCTTATGTATTATAATTAGTGTTAAAAATGTACTTTGAACCTACTCAATTTCAAAAGTTAGTTTATAAGATGAAAATTCTTCAAAACTATATAAAGCGGCCATAATTCTTAAACTTTTTCGATGTGAGATTCTAACAATTAGACCCTTGAAAGTACAAGTATACTTGATTAATGAGGAATTTACTTGTAATACTTATTACATTTTCAAATGGTCTAATTATAATACATAAAGAATAAAATGGTAATTATTTAAATTACAGCGAGTGTTTTGATAATTATAGCAAATGTCACAAGGTGTTGCGGTAATTATACCTTAATTTTATTGTACCCTTATCGCAAGTATGCGTATTGATCACATCACTTAGCACTAACCATCATAATTCTATGATCCAAAGTCCCTATGGGCTCGTGCACATCCAAGTAGGTATCGATCCCACTTACATCCTATTTACATTGCTTGGTCAAAAAACTAAAGCGTGTTTTGTGTGTGTGTGTGTGTTTTGTTTTTCTTTTTTCTTGAGTATATGTCATTTTTATATGATATGAGAGATTCAGTTATATCGAAGTATTATCATCATCTATGCACTAGTCGAAAATTTCATTCTTATGAGTAAAAGATAGGGACAACTTAAAATTGTTTTAAAGTATATAGAATGAGATTAGATATCATCAATATATTTATTAGGGAATTTTGACATTCAAATGAAGAGAGTGTTTGATTAAACGTATTTAAAATATATATTAAGTTATTGTTGGAACTTATAAGATGATAGATTTTATTTTAAAAATAAATTAATTAAAATATCTGGATAAAATAAAATAAGATCCTAAACTTCTAAAATGTTAGTAATGATAATTTTGTAATTAAAATGGTTAAAACTAAAAAATTATGTTAAGGTCTAAAAAGTACAATAAAAGCTCCTTATTTTTTTTAATAAGAAAAGAGGTTATTATATAATATCTTATTTTGGGGGGTTTACAGGCCCTTTTTCGAATATATACATATATATATATATAGAACACTTTATATCATCTTGTAATTTTATTTTATTTTATTTTTTTGTAAAACAAAGTTATTAAACATTTTATATTATTTGACAAGCTCCCAAACATCATAAAAGATATTGTTAAGAATTTATAAGGAATGTTTGCAAGAGCTTCTACTTTTGGAGAAATAAAAAGTAGTAAAAAAGTTGTTAAGAAAACTTTAATGAAAGTTGAAAGTATTTGGAAATAAAAATTAAAAAATACCAAAAAGCTACAGAAACTGGTGAATATTGCTCTTAACTATTAACTCTTTTCTACTAAATTTTAGAGAGTTAAATACAAAAGCAATTTTTTCAGAAATTATAAGACAACTTATAAAATTAAAATCTGAAAAGTGTTTTTTTTTTTTTTTTGGTTCATAGAATGAGTCTTGCATGACACGACAAGCAAATAAAAGGGAAATTTTCATAATTAGGTTCAGCCCACCTTATATATAAATTAAAGTTACCTAAGCAAATAATTAATGTTGCAAAAATGGAATTAATAGTCCAAAATGCTAAGTAAATGGTAAACAGTAGTCAACCACTAATAGCACTACTTAGAGACTTGGTAATTTGTATTGCTGGATATTTTACTGATATGCCCTTTTCTCCCCAGTAAACAAGTGGTTTACATTGGGTTGAGAATATACATAATTACATGGTTGATTTAGAGCATACAAATGATGATAAAAAGTAATAATCAGCCAATTAATTTTGTAGTCATTTACAAAGAGGAATCACGTCTCTTCGTTGACTACAAGTCTACGGAACTAAGTCAAAGTAAACATCAAATCGATATGATTTCAACTGGGATAGTGTTCGCAACGAATTATAAAAACACATAATCACTTAATTTTACTGAGAGTTAGAAAAAACAGATTATAATCAAAACTATTTTGTGCCTGAAAACTATCAAATAATTTTCTGTAAGTTAAAAAAAAAGTGATATTGTTTAGAATTATAATCACGTACTTTTGTTAAGAATAACTTATAACAACTCATGAACAACATCAAAGCTGATTAGGATATTATAGATTATTGTTTTTTTAATTTTAGAGAATTTATAGCAAAAGCAAAGTTATAATTAAAAACAGATTATAATTAAAAGTATTTGGTGTTTGAAAACTATCAATAAATTCATTGTAAGTTAATAAAAAGTAATATTTTTTGGAATTATAATCATCTATTTTTTTATTAAGAATAACTTACAGCACGTCATAAGCTACATTAAGGTTGCTTATGAAATTATAAATTATTAATAATTAATTTCAGAGAACTTACAACAGAAGTAAAGTTTTCAAATACTCAAAAACAACTATTAGCAGCTCATAATCATATAAGTATTTTTTATAATCAATTGTAAATATCACAAAAAAAGCTATCCCTTCGACCTGCACTGGAAAATCAATCGACCACCCTTCAAGAAAAATCAATTCACCCTTCGACCTAAACTCATAAGAAATTTTAGATGATAGTTGGAGAAAGTAATGATTTTAGATTGTTTTACAATGTTGTATTGATCAATAATCAATGACAGTACTCATGTTTCTTTGTTGACTACAAGTCTATGAAACTAGAAGTTAATGCAAGAAGTTCCCCTAATCCCATTGACCCATCTCAAATGTTTTACTAGCAATAAATCTTATAATACTAGAATGGGTGATTTTAGATGTTTTTCAAAATTTCACTCTCATCAAGAATGGATGAGAATCACCATTTTTTTTTTAAGTGGATGCAAGTGTATAAAACTAAACTAGGTCCAAGCATATGTTAATTAGATACTAACAAGTCCTCCCTTCAAACCATTTTGAATGTTGGAGACGTTTTTAATTTTTTTTTTTTTCAAATTTTACCCAGGTCAAGAATTAATAATGTCTTATTATTACATTAGCCGAAATAATATTTGTGGAAACACTATTTATTACAACTTCATATTTAAGTCATTTTGAATTGACCAACAAGTTGCACTTGCAAAATTGTGGAATCCAAGCTTCAAATGCATCATAATCACCTGAACTAAAAGGCAATACCTCAAGAATCATTAAGGTGGCCCCAAAAGTGCAACATGGTTTTCTTGTAATATTCCTATATCCTAACGGCACCCTCATATCCCTACCCATATAAATATTACACACACATATACCCAACCAAACAACCTTAACTCCAAAGCCAATTTCACATTCTTTCTCATCATCCCATGGGGAACTGTCTAGTTCTTCAAGAAAAGGTTGTAAGAGTGATGAAAACAGATGGGAAAATCTTGGAATACAAATCCCCCATCAAAGTTCATCAAGTTTTATCAGAATTCTCTCATCATGCAATATCTGATAAACTTCCTGTCCTAAAATACCTTCATCCAAATGACGAACTACGTCAAGGTCACTTGTACTATCTTCTTCCTCTACCAGTTCCCACTAAGAAGAAGAACAAGAACAAGAACACTAAGAAGAAAACAGTTCGTTTTTCAGCCGACGTACGGGACGAGCCCGATCGAGGGACCGGGGTTGTGCGGATTAAGGTTTTGATAAGGAAGCAAGAACTTGAGGCAATTCTAAGTGGAGGTGGAGTTTCAGTTGGTGATTTGGTTTCTAAAGTGCAGAATGAAGAAAGTACAAAAGAATGGTTTCCTGCACTGGAAAGTATACATGAAGTAAACTAGTTTTAGATGATTTTTATACAGAATAATAAGATGTAATTAGGACAACAAGGGTTAGCAGAAATATAGAATAGATTTGGAATGTTTTGTTTTTAATACAAAGTAAAAAACACTTCTTAGTTGTAGTTCAATAGAAATAAGATAATACAAGATGTTTAAGAACTTGTAAGATGTTCATAAGTGTTTGATGAGATTTTTCAAGAAGATCTTATAGACTCCCAAAACAAGATATTAGGATCCTAGAAGCTCTTTTTTGTTAAAAAAAAAAAATGAAATTCCTATCTTATTTTTGAAATTTTAGCATGCTTCTTCGTTCTTAATATTTTAATTATAGAATTTCTGTTAATAACATCGTATAAGTTTAAAGATTTTATTTTATCCAAATACTTTAATAATATATTTTAAAAATAAGATCTAATATCTTATAAGCTTAAAAGAATTGTTAATGACATGTAGGAGCTTATCATAAGATGTTTCAAATAGGCTTTTGCCAAACACCTTTTTACAGTATTTGGTTACATGAAGAACCAAGTGGAACATCTAATTTTGAGGCTTACATATTCCCTTCCTCCGAAAAAAAAAAAAAAAGAAAGGAAAGAAAAAAGAAGAAGAAGAATAAGGAAATGCAAAGGTCATGTTCTGAATCTTGTGAGATAAGAGTAGAAGCATGAATATTGCTCTTCCCACGAACAAGCTGTTTTTCCTTCTTTGAAGCGTAACAATTGTTAATTGAAGTGGGGAAATTATGAAATACCAAAAATACCTATCATTGGGTCAAATGTTAAATTGGGTAGATCCGCAGAATTTGGACGTGGGCGGATCGATCCTATGGATTGTCTATCAAGCTTTATTTTCTCCACCAAGCTTTGGATGTAGTGAAGGTACATAGTTCGAGTTTCATCAATAATATTTGGATATTTGTCTATCATATCGTAGTTATTTGCCTACCGAATAGTAATTTAAAATTTTAAATTATTATTTAGTTCATATATTAGATTTTTGAATTATTATTTAATTCATATCTTTGATATTTAAAATATATTCATATTATGAATTAATATATGATTAAATCTAATCGTTTCTCTCTCAAAAAATCGAAGAGACCACTAACTTGAGCTTTAGAGGATTTTAATTAGGCAATTCTAGTGACCCTAATGACTTGCTTTATTTTTAGGTCCTAGCATTCCTAAATCGAGTAGATCGTACAACTCAAGCACAAGTTCTATCGGTCCCAAGACCCATCCGAAGGATCAATCCCGAATTATGATTAAAACATTTCAACAAGCATGATATGTTACAAGCATGGCAAGTTTGTTGTACACGAACATGCATAAAACAATAGATGAAGAACATAACATGCTTGTTTTCACAAAAAAACATATCTATTTGCATCTACAGAGTAGCTTTTACAAGGCAAATTTACTCACTATATACACCAAACAAGTATCTATCATCACTATATTTCTAGCGTGCATATACACAAGAATGATCATAGCCTTGATCCAAGATAATTATATTGAAAATTGAAGTTATGCTTCCTTCCTTTCAACTTCCAGAGCAATTTCATTACGACGATTGAATGGAAGTGTAAAAGGCGGATTGTACTGCACAGTAAAACGTAAAAGCCAATCAGAAGACTATAAAAATAAGAATTTCCTCATGTACAAGTACTTTTCATTTATCCTGATCGAAAAAAATAATAATTAAGGGGGGCAAAAAAGAAAAAAAGAAGTGGTTTTCATCTACATGGCTATTTGTCACTTTATTTAACAAAAATACCTGTGCAACTTCCACAGAGGCATCCTCTTTTATGCGAAATTCTGGGTCGTTTTTCAGTAAGTTCCTAAGCGCTGATTCGCGACGTTCAACTTCTTCATCAGTCACAAAACCTAACTCAAATTGAAAAGAAAATCATCAGCACAAATATAAACATTTCTAAGTTTCAGATTTTACTAAATCAAGACAACTTAGATGATTCTGCCAAGTTCACTAACTTGTTGAGTCAAGTCAGCACATTATTGTTCAACTCTTTTTGTACTTTTATCGAGTTTTGAAAATTTTGTTTGAGTTTGCTTTGTCGAGTTTGATCAAATTTCAAGCAAGTCGCACACAAATCTAGCTCGATTAGCTAGATTAGTTACAGATTTTACTACTTATTAACTAATTTACTCGAGCACCCAACAAGCTTTACAACTTATTGAACGAAAAAATGTTAACGAATCAGGCTCAAACTAGCATTTAATGATCGATCTAGGGTTAAGAATTAAGTAGTTTGATTTAATTCTCAATTCTGAACCAAGTTCATGTGACTTTCCCGTAGAGTAAAAGAATGCTTAATTACCACATTCTTACATCTCACTGAAAAGGAAACAGAGCAAGAGAATGGTTAGATAAATCAAAAAGCTAAATAGGGATAATTAACTCAACACCCCATGACGTTTGGCACAATTGCCAAAATACCCCTTAAGGTTTTAGTAATTATCATTACACCACCTTAGGTTTGGATAAATACCATTACACCTCTTAAAGTGTAAATAATTACCATTACACCCCCTACGGTTGATTCAATTAATGCATAATAAAATATACACCCCTTGAGCTAATGCATAATTACAATCACACCCCCATGACCAAGGGTCTACTTATGATGTTTCAAGATTTCCAAGGGGTGCAATTGCAATTGTCCGCTAGCTGAACTAATAGTAGAAGGTAAAATGGTAAATATCCAAACCTCAAGCAGTATTTTGGTAATTATGCCAAACCTCATGGGAGTATTTAGGTAATTATAAATAAATAATATACCCAAAGATAACAAAAACAAAATACTTGAATCAGAAAATTAACATAGCAAGATGAACCAACTCTCTCTTTTTCTTCTTTTTTTGCGTGTGTGAATCAAATTCACTTAGTAGATAAGTTGAAACAAACCTGAAAATGCAACTACTGCAATGACCCTTTTGGGCACCTCTTTGATCGTCACAGATGAATCCTTCGGCAATGGCAAGTTGTCACCGTACTTCGAAGGCATGACAAAGGACATCGTCCACTTATCTTGATCTTCCACCTAAATGAAATTTATTCAATCAAATGGCAATTAAATCATGGGATAATTACCTCAACACCCTTGAAGTTTGGCATAATTATCAAAACACACCTTAAAGTTTGGATAATTACAATGACACTCCCTTCTATTTGGTTAGCTGCAAAATAATTGCAATTATACTCCATAAAAAATCATGGAACACTAGGAGTAAACCCCTGGATCAAGGGTGTAATTGTAACTATGCGCATGCTCAGGGGGTATAATTGTAATTATGCGTCAACTGCATTAACGGTAGGAGGTGTAATGATAATTTGGTAATTATGACAAACGTCAGGAAGTGTTTAAGTAATTATTCCTCAAATAAACTGATACGCGCGCGCACACACACACAAGAAAGTCTGCCTTTGTGCATGAGTTCGACATAACTAAACAGGTCAAGTGATGTTTATGTTACAAGAATAAGGTGGCTTAATCCCAGAAAGTGCAATTTAGATATTTTACTTGTTGTTTTTGCTAATGATAAATTGACAATTAGACGTTTCAAATAGAAAAGGCAACGGAAAGAACGTAAAAAAATTTTATAAAGAAAGAACGTAAAAGAAAATTTACCCTTCTAGTTATCACGGGGGTTGTCATATCCATTTTCTCCCCATAAGATTTTACTCTACGAGTAAAAACTGGTGTCGTCATTTCCATTTGCTTCTCTCTTGTATTCTGGATTGAAGAAAAACAGAGCACGAAAAGACAACAATAACAATAGCATCAACATTATGTCCCCAGAAACTTTTGATGTAAATCATTCTCTTTGATCTGCAAAATTTTCAAACTACCTTACCGAACAGGTACTCGGCCAACACATTGAAAGATCGGGATGCACCAGCAAAATCAAATCCATATTTCCCAGGCATTGTTGTTTCAGCAATAAAGTAAGACTGCGTGTAGGCATTGAGTAAAAACGCAAACAGTTAAGTCATGATCACTGAATGCACAACCATCTGTATGATTTATATGTAGTTAAGTAATAGGGATAAATAACTCTACACTCCCTGATGTTTACCATAATTATCAAAACACCCCCTGAGGTTTGAATAATTATTATCATACCTTATACTGTACAGTTCAACTAATGCATAATCACAATTACACCTTATGCTGAATAATTCAATTAATGCATAATTATAATTATACCTCCCGGACATATATTTATATATATATATATATATATATTAACTAATGCATAATTATAATTATACCCCTTGGACATATATATATGTTACAGTTACACCCCTTTATCCTGGGAGTTTACTTGTAATATTTAGAATTTTCAAAAATATAATGGTAATTATTCAAATAGCATGAAAGGTAATAGTAATTATTCAAAATTCAGGAGTATTTTGGTAATTATACTGAACCTCAAGGGATTGGAGGTAATTATCCCTAAATAATATTAGGTGTAAGAAAGAAGTAAATGCAGCAAAAAGCTTTCATGTAAATAAAGCATTATAGAAGTAGAAGAGGAGAGGTAAAATCATAATGCATGACAACAGAACATGAAAGTTATACGGTAAGAAGTCAAAAATATGAAAGATGGAAAATGCATTACAAAAAATCCCATGCTATCATAGATACATTAAGAGATGTATCCAATCCCCACACTACTTGGTTAAAGGTGAAATGTATATTGAATGATATACTTATTACCACTAGGATGCAAACGAAACGAGCCTGACAAGACGGCTCGAAAAGTATTTGAGCTCCTGCCGGACTCAAGTATGATTCAAATGGACTTCCAACCGACTCATTGTCACCTATGTTGCATGAATATGGGTACGGGGAATGGCGATTTTTAAAAATTTAGGGTACGCGTATGTCGATATATATTATAATTTAATATATATATATAAACTAAAATTTCATAAAATAACATATAACAAGATACAACTAACAATACAATATTAAAGATATAACACATGCAAATATTAGTATTTTCTTAAATATTCTCAACTAATATATGTTTTTTTCTCTTAAAAATTGAAATGTGTGTTTTTCTTAAAAAAAAACCATATTTTTATATAAAAAAATGCATTTCCCATACCCAAAACTTACCCAAGACGTACCCGAGCCGTACCCAAGATGTACTTGAGCCGTACCCAACTTCAATTTTTTATTTTTGAAAATATTGGGTACGTACCCATGCATACTCGAGACGTACCTGAGGCATACCCTTGCCCGGTACGTACCTGTTACGGGTACTCCATTCAAAATGGAGTACCCATGCATCATAGATTGTCACAAATTCAAGCGAAATGAACCGAGCTGAACCAAGCTCGAGTCCAGTTTTTTTGAGCTCATCGAGCTCGATCTCAGGCCTGAAAAATGGTTAACGCTTCATTCGGCACATCTCATTTGCATCCCTAATTACCGCAATTGCTCAACCATGTTTCCTTAAGCAGTAAACAATGTTTAAGCAGAGAAACACAAAGATTTGTCCCCACAACTCATACACAAACCAAAACTGGATACTAACTGAATTACAGAGAAATGTATATACCTCAACTTCCCTCATCTCATACTGATCATCCCGACGTAGAACCTTGAATTCCACCGTCTCAAGATCCGGAACTTCATTTGATAAAGAAAAACGAAACAAAAAGACACATTAATAACCAATAAATCTCCCCATCATCAATAAATCCAACAAGAAAAACGCATAAATATATTTCTAAGGAATAATTATCTAAACATCCCTAAGGTTTGATATAATTACCAAAATATCCGTTGATGGTTGAATAATTACTATTACACCCCATCATTAGTTCAATTAATAGATAACTACCATTACACCTCCAAAAATCCTGAACTATTACAAACATATCCCAGTAAAGGAGTATTGTTATAATTATACGTCAGCTCAAGAGTTATAATTATAATCATGCATCAGCCCAACTAATGGTGGGAATGTAACCGCAGTTATTCAAACCTCGGGAATGTTTTAGTAATTATGCCAAACCTCAAGGGGTTGAGAGGTAATTATTCCTAATTCTATACTACCAGCCATCAATGCTTCCTCCAAGCTCCTGCTCTCAAACCTCCTACTCGGGAACACGTATTTCGCAGTCTCATTTGCCAATTCCATCAAAACTAACAGAAACCAAGAAAAAGAAACTTCAAAAAGGGCCATCAAAGCAAACAACCTCAAATACAAGACAGCAAAGAGTAAGTGCTCGGTTCTTACAGCGCTGAGAGACGGATGATGTTTGAGCAGCAAGAGCGAGGACGAGAGAGACTCGGGCTTCGAAAGCAGACATAGGTGCTCTTGTTCTTCCACTTCTTTCGATGTTATCAGTTGTTGCCATGGATTTTATGAGGAAAATGTCTGATGAATACGAGGATGAGGTCTTGTTTCTAGGGGGATTGAAAACTGGGATTTGAAGATTGCTTATTGATGGGCTGGCGAGAAGCATTTTCTTGAAATCTTGATTTTTCCTTTTTTCACCCAATACAAAAGATGGGGAGGATCGATATGGCTTTCGGTTTGTGTAAATTTAAACTTGTGCTTTTATACACAGCCACGTAGATTTCTTTTCTTTTTTTTTTTTTTACCCTGTTTTTTACATAGGCCTTCAGTTTTAAGAGGAAATGGGTGAAAATGGGATGAATTATCATATTGTTACAGTTGTTTAAATATCAGTCTGCAGAAATATCTTAAATCCATGGCTATAAACCTAGACAAAAAAATAAAAATAAACACTCAAAGAAATTACCAAATTAAGACAACGAATTTTGTCGTCCGTGTTCGCCTGTTTTCTTCCCAAATTCTAACAGTTTCTCCAAAACAATTTAAATTCCCCCAAATTCCATTGTTTAACGCCATTGTCATTGCTGATTCTTGGCAAAACTTTGAATTTCACTGCCGCAAAATCTCTGTTTGTTTCCGCAGTAAAACTAGTGCTTCGGAGAGGGCAATGGTAATTGGCCCCGTAGGACATTATTTCCTTTTTTATTTTTCAGAGCTTTCCCCTAATCAAAGGAATCCCTTCCGGAAATCGTCAAGGGTCAAGGTCAAGTCCAGGCCGAAGAGAGGGTTTGAAAATGGTCTTCAACCTGGGCTTCAATTAGAATCTCACTAGCTGCACCATTGCCCAGGTGCAAAGATATTGGTCTTGTTGGACTTAATATATGTAGAGTTATAATTCTTGGTATCATGTTGACATTGATTTCTTTGCTTTTTATGTTGGCATAATTACTTCCACACTTCTTGTTGTTTAACTTGATTACAAAAACATTCATGTAATTTGAGAAATTATAATAATACTCATTGTCATTGTTTCACTTAACAAAAAATTTAAATAAAACATGCCCTACATACAATTAAACCCATGAAAAACTAATATATTAGCTAAAATATTATAAATAAATTCCTTACTCAACAGCTCAACTATCTATTTATAATGCAACACAAGCTGTGTTAAGTTGTTCATCAACTAACGATCGGGCATTATTGTGTTTCCCATATCATGATTGATGTTTCTGTAATTAACCAAACATTATAGGATGTTAAAGCGTAATATCCTCCTTTCCTGTAGAATTTCCACTATTTGCCTAACATGCGTATTTGAAGTTTAATCTATAAGGTACATGATGGGTAGGTTGCTAGACGAAGTGGATTTGCATCATTTGCGTGCAATATTTATCTCTATTTTAATTTATGTTTCATTTTCATTTCCCATTTCATTAAATGAATGCAAAACAACATAGACTATCCACAATCCTGTGTTTTGTAAGGAAAAATATAGTACATTTGATATGTGATTAAAAAATGAAACAACGATTCATAATAGAAGATCTAACACTGCGTATGCAGCAAAGATCAAACTACAAATGCTCTAATTTTGCAGATCTACATTAAACCTTACAGAGCTACACTGCCTCCTATTTTAGAATTCCGTTGATTCGATGGTTTTTCGTTCAAAATATAAATGCTCAGATTGTTAAAACTTGAATCGCCTGACCTTCCTTTGAGGCGTAAGTAAACACAATGATACATACACCACAACCATGATCATTCAAAATATCCTTCCCCCTGTCTAAGGATGAGCATAATTATTCATTAATCGGAAAGGATCGATTGGCTAATTACATCCAATTCAAATTGATCAAACCGTCCTGTCCAATAGATCTTCGATTCGATTTACAGTCAATCCTGTATAGATTTTCAATCTTCGATTTGGTTTATTTAAAAGAAACAAAAAAAAAATGATTAAGAATTGTTTTGAAATTGTACAATCCTCTTACTTTATCGTTATAAACTCTATTCTACTATTTGTGTTTTTTCTGAATTAGTTTATAGTAATTTTTTGTACTGGACGTATTATCAATTAGATTTTCAACTTCATTTTTAACAACAACAGGAGGAAACAATTTGTGTTTTTCCTGAATTAGTTTACAGTAATTTTTTGCATTGAAAGTATTATCAATTGGATTTTCAATTTCATTCTTAACAACAACAGAAGAAGAAGAAGTTCAAATAAAAAACGTACTTGATGAATTAATCAAACCAAATGTTCTTTCAGTTAATCTCCATCTGTTAACGAAAAAATTAGATGCGGTGAACGGTTGATTTCTTCTCTTTTTCTTTTTTCTTTTCTTCTTCTTCTTCTTCTTCTTGGGGCTTTTTTTTTTTACTTCTTCTTCTTCTTCTTCTTTTTTTTTTTTTTTCTGGCTGGGTTCTTCTCTTTTTGTTAACTGAACCTAGCTTTTTGGTTAACTGTTGGAATTAACACTTTTTCATACTTTTCGAGGAATTACCAGAATTACCTATACCGTCCAATGCTCTCTCTTAAGAATGAACTATCAAAGAAGACATCAATTTGGCAGTGTTCATATCCCTGTGAGACCCAAGAATGGGAACGAAGATTCCAGGAGATTGAAAAGTCTGACTAAATAAAACCCACAGTTCCTTTGATTTATCTGTTATCACGGGCCTTATTTCATTTTGTACATGTAAGTATTAATTAGTTGATGCAAAGTTCAGGAACAAAATGTACTTGTATGATGGACAAATTGTTTTTGTAGAATGAATAATATTTCCACTTAAATGAATCCTATTATTTGCACCAGACTAATTTATATTTATATATAATTTTAAGTGTCACCATAATTCACCCTACTAATTTTAGTTTGAAATGCAGATTTGTGCATATGTGTATAGACACAGCGAATGATAATTCAACTAAATTTCTCACAGGAGAGCAAACAATAATGATAGAACTACACAACATTGTTATGGCGTACCGGACAATAAAATGACGCCAAAGGTTGGTCTATTACAAAATGCATTCAAACTGCACTTCTCCATGCTGTCGTACAATTGTAGACGCTCAAGAACCTTAAGAGACCAATAAACCTGCCAAAAAAAATCGACTTCCATGAGAACATGACAACAGATATAAGCAAACCTAAGGAAACAATTTAATAACCTCACGCCAAGACATCTTCATCGGCTGATAGATTAGCATCCAACCAGAATTATGATAATAGTACTAAACCAATCTAAAGGTATCATGACACTTACATATAATCGATAGTGCCAAAAGCACCGCCAATACAAATAGCCCTGGATGATATCTAACTTGGATGTGATGTAAAGATCTCTGCCATTTTTCTCTGTAATCCCTAACCCAGCTACTCAACTGCATGGCTTGAGCAGATAATCGCTGACATGATGAATGAAAATTGCTGCATCCGAGAGTTGACCTCAGTTGACCAAGATATCTCTGTAAAAGAATGGAAAGAATGGAAGAGAATAACTACACAGTTTAAACACATGGATGAATCTAGAACGTATGAATTCTTTCTACTAAGCAAGCTTGTTTTACAAAATGTATTATGTATCACAGGTTTCCTGTCCTCATATATGCATAAAAATGTTCCTAGCTACTGCAACAATCTCAAGATAATAACACAATGTTAAGATCTATCTCAAATTATGTAATAAAAGATAGGAAGAAAACATGTAAAGAATAAGCAGGATTAGTTACAGCACTTAGAAATTTAAAGCTTTTCGTTCATGCAATTTGCAGGAATATATAAAGAATGAACATTAAGAACTCACCAACAAGAGATATTCTTCATAAAATCTTGTTAATAGACATCTTACATAGCTGGCTAATGTATTATAAATAATATATTTGTTCTCATAATACATTAGTTAAAAACAATTGCCAACATTAAAGTAAAATTTCCGCTGAAAATTTTGGAAGTTCCAAATTTGGGTAGTCAAGTCCAAGAAGGGAAAGATCAATAACTGTCAAATGTCAAAATCCAAAAGGTAGTTTACCTAACTTGGTAAAGTTTGCTGTGGATTTATTCGCAATTGCTCAAGCAAACTTCATTTCCAACTACAGCATGATTTTATGGACATCACACTACTACTGAATGATTACATTATGATATATTTATTGTAGAGAATATCAGTAGTCTACACTTCTATTTGTATCTTATCCAATGGACTTCACCTGGTATCATCACTTTGTTCACAGGGAAACAGAAAATTAATGATATGATAAACATCAATCATCATGACTCCTCTTTCAGATTATGATTATTTATAATCCCAGTTGCATCATATGTTAAAGCGCATTTACAGAAAACCATGTTTCTTTTACATATTTTTTTGTTGCAAAAGGAGTGATCATACAAATTAAATTGGGCACCATCAAGATAAGAAGCATGACCACCACAAGACTATTTTTTAGTACATTCAATGAAAAAATGCCTAATGCCAAAGAAATAGCAAGGAAACTATCTCTTCGCCACTGTCCATCTTCACAGTTCAACAAATAAACTGAAATTTCTGACAAAGATTCTTTCAGATTAAGGTAAAGAGTTCAAATAGAAACACAAAATTTACAGTATCTACAGTAGTTTCAACAGGCAGGGTTTAACGAACTTGGGAATGTCTTCTAATATTTAC
>JACFYI010001489.1:170182-188047 GCA_014898755.1 Handroanthus guayacan | reverse complement strand
ATCTATTTCATTGGGAGGGATCTTTGGGGTGGGATTTGTGAGGCTGATGATTTGATAATTTTGTGTGATTTTCAGATGTTTTGGGGCCTATTAGCCTATAGGGATGGAGATTTTGATATTGGAAGAATAGTATAAAAAATATATGCAGATGCAGGCATCAAATCATTTAATTGGAGATGTGGACTTGCTTGCAATTATGTTCATTTTAGATATTTTGTTTGTGGTATTCTTTCATTTCTTGCAACTTGCATTTCTTTTCACTCATTTTGATGTGTGTCAAAAAGTGATAATTAGCTCATTTGCATCTTATACTTTGTTCATGCTTTTCTTTATATTTTTATTTTATGAATGGTTGTGGTCTAGATTTGACTATATTTCTAGAAAGATATTTTACCTGTTTAACGTTTATGAATGAAATGCTTATTAAGACAAAATTAAAATGATTCTTTCTTTGTAGCCTTTTATCTTATAGTAAATTTAAGATTCTATTTTATATTCATCTTGCTTGACTGATTTGTATTTATGTATTTATACTTATCATGTAATTATGATTTGTTGGATTTGACTAATTTCACAATAGAAAAAATAAATATTTAGTAACACTATTTAGCTTTGGCTATTTTTGCCTCTATTTGTGATTCTTTAATTTATTTTTTACGTGACAAAATTAGCAATGTATGTTAATCAAAATGTTTTCTTGAGAGAGGATACAATCCATATTCATTTGTTTGCACAATAATTGAAAATACTAAAATATTATTTGATAGGAAATTGATTTTACTTTGATGTCTATGCACATCTTAGCACTAGTAAATATTTTGTAGACATTAAAAATCTTATGTTATTAAGGCTTTTTTATATACTAATATATTTATACGGTTGGATGAATTGTTAAAGAATTTTAATGGTTACTTCAATATTTTAAGGACACATTAGTTTTTGCAAATTTAAAGAGAAGGATTTTCAAAAAGTTCACCATCCACTAAAATGAAAACTAGTATGAAAAGAAAAATACTCTAAATATTTCAATATAAGGGACTATCTAAAATTTATTATGAAACTAGGGTCCGCTGCATATTCGATCATTTGCATAAAATAATCAATATATGTTAATAAATAATACATGCTTTATTAATAATTAATAATTAGAATATAACCAATATGTTTATACATATAATTCAATATAAACAAATAAATTAATAAATTATTGACTTTTTTATTATGTTGTAAGTGATTATTAATTTTGGGCATTATACATAAAAATATACTACCAGAACTATCTTTACTCCTTGCACTTTATGTATAGTATAGACTTTATATATAGTATAGATGACAACTTGCCCAAAAAAAAGTGATTTTGCTATTTTTAAACAAAAGAGACTTTCAGTTTCTAATACTTTATTAATGTGACAATTTGGTGGATTTTTTTCCCTAAAAAAGCAGCGTGCTTCATATTTTAGGAACATTTTAAACCATAAAATTCTACATTAAATCTATATATTAAAAAAAAATGCCCTATTAGATAGAATTATATGCATATCATTGGGACTTTTGTATAAGCCTTTCAAATCTATTTAAATTTTAACTAAGTCATATAAGAATAAACGGGTAAAATACATATTACCCCTATATTATTGTAAAAGGAAGAAAATACTCCATATTTTGCAATTCTAATAAAGCCCTCACATCGAAACATATCCAATAGTTCAAAAAAAAAAAAAAACAAAACAAAACAAAAAAAGAACAAACTAGTAGATCATGATTTACCTTCCCTTACAACTTGCGGGAATGCAAGATGAGTCTAGCTGGTTTGACACAAAGCAAAAAAGCTCGATTCAACTGGAAATTGTGCTCGAGTCGAGCCCAAACGAGGTCGAACTTGGCATTGAGCTGAGTTTAAGCTCCAACAGATTGGCTCGAAGGCTCACGAGCCTGGGCTATTATTAAAAAAATACATATTATATATAATATATTATTATAAAATATAAATAATATATAAATATTTATATTGAAAATCTATATTATATATTATATTAAAAAAATATGTTTTTAAAATTTAATATGGTATATATTCTATATATTAAAGAAATACAAAAAACATATATATTAAATTTTTATTTATTTATTTTTAAACGAGCCTATTGAGAGCTTGAGCTCATCAATTTTGTAAACGAGTCGAGCTCAAGCCTAGAATTTTCGTCAAGCTAGGCTCGTTTGCAGCCCTACCTACAAGGGGATGTAACTCAACATACAAATTCTCAACTCGCATATAGTTGATGGGTTTTAAAAAAGAAATCAAAGTGCAACACGAGTAGCATTAACAAAAACTGTGTAATTATAGGAGTCGGTCATATATTCATAGATAATAAACTTTATAATCTCTTTCCTAACTATGCAAAGATTATTGAACTTCATACTCCCTTAATCCTATATGTTTTCGAATATCTACTCATCATCCATTCATCAAATATGTTTCCAAAAGAAAAAGTGTCACAGCTACATCCTTCTCAACGCTAAGATTCACACTGGATGAAAAGCCAAAATCCTGTACAGACACAAGACACAGCACATTCAGAAGGTGAAAAACTATTAGAAGGCAACATACTAGGTATTGTAGCAGTGGTTTTAAGCTCTTGGATAGCGAGAGCGTCCTTTCTTCCTCAAGAAATCAGGGATCTCCACAGAACTGCCTTCTAGAAAGGACGAAGGCCGTCTATTGAGACCAACAATTGAATCTCCCGATGTTAACTGATTTGCCTGCATCATTCTCAGAGGACAAATGAGTGCTACATAAAGATTGAGTGAATGAAACTAAGAGTTGCACAAGGTGGGAGATGGATATATAAATATATATATATAATATATTTATGTACGTACCTGGAGGGTTCTTCCATCACTTTCCTCTTGACGTTTAAAACCAGTGGCAATCAGAGTGATGCTAACCTATAGTATTAGCAAACCAAATTGATCAATTTTCAACACAAAGTTACACATTGACATGATGCCATCCACATAGTTCTCATCTGTCAGAAACAACTTCCCCTCTTCTCTAACCTCCAGTCACCAAACAAAGAAACCCAAAAAGCTGATGTAGTATAGGATTAATTGCAAAAATCACAAAGTGGTGTGTGACTTAGTCACAGAAACTAATCCTCCAGAAGTAAACCACCAAGTTCCCCTACAACTAACGGATGTTGGAAAAACCTAACAGGGAGTTGCGAAATATCCCTTGAGGGTAAGATGAATTAAGAAGAGGAAAAAAAGAGCAGAAAACTAAGCAAAACAAATGGACAAATTTTCAGCTCATTGTCCAAAATGATCATGTAGTTATCCATACCGATAATTTGGTCTTGAAAAATTGTCAAACTCTTGCATCAATCAACAAGAGAGCAATTTGGATTTTCATATAGTTCTGTTCATATCATCATTTTACCGTTAAACAAATCATAAAACCAATGGTTGAGTCTATTTGTCAGACAGCGACCAATGTTGGGAATATTACATGTAATTTTTTAAAACATGCGATAGTGTACCTTTAGCCACACCAATGAAAGGTCTATGTAATTATCCTAAATGCAATTCAAGAATGATTGAGTTAATCCATGAATCTCTATTACTAGCTCAAGTTTTTGGAAAGTCATAGCACGTCATCCATTTTACTCTGTGATCAAGAACTCTTCCCATCAATAACCAAGATAAAGGACAGATGGTGGAGGCAGCTGCCAACAATGGTTCCAAGTTCTAAAATTAAGTGATGCATCTTGAGTAGATGAACTTACTTGACCACTTAGTGATGGATCTACTACAGCACCAAAAATTAAGTTGGCACTTGGATCCACTAGATCATATATGACCTCTGCCGCAGCGTTTACCTGTCATGTCATTTCACATTTGGACACATGCTAAGCCCATTGTAAGAACAGAAATCATGCAAAGATCAATATAATGGTAAATCAGATATGTGCTATCTATTTCTTGTATGAAGCATCATTATTAGAACATTCTTCAAGACATACTTTCCTATGACACAAACCTAGCCAAATAAGTTGCTCACAAAATATGCTTATATTTGGTTTCTCATGTTTAGATTGATCCCGTTGATCACCACAACATGCACCATGTAACAATCAAAGTAATAGGCTTTTCTTTGAAACTCTGTGACATCATTTTAGGCCAAAGGAAAGGAAAACACAGGCCAATAGCCAAGTATATCAAAATACAGAGGTTTAACTGCATCCATAAATAAAGCAGCATGAAAGCTAATTCAATGGATCAGAGAGAAGCAGGGCTTGGCTAATATTTTAGAGCTTTCTTTGATTATTTATTTTTATTTTACATTTTCCAAACATACAAGAATTTCTTTTGTCATCACTCAATATGATAATTAGTGTCAGAATATGTGAATGCAAACAGAAGAGAGGAAAGAACTTATATCCAAAAAAGTGGGAGGTACATAGAAGAAAATGCAGGAACAGAGAGCAAACCCACCTCAAACAATGTTAGATCATTGCCACCAGTTATATTCCACACAATTCCAGTAGCTCTCTCTATACCAATATCCAGCAAAGGAGATTGAATGGCATTTAACGCAGCATCTCTGGCCCTGGTTTTTCCTGCATTATAGCAAGATAGCAATATCAAGCTAAAACTCAAAAGTGCAACTGGACACTGACAAATGTAACAGAAACTGAACATTCCTTGGGGAATGGTAGGATAATAAGTGAATGAAAGGACAATTTTAGGAAAAAAGATCCTCTTTAATCTCTTTCCTTCTCTACGACACCCTGATATCGTAATTTTTTAGTCCAAATAAAATCATTCCCATGTGTTTGAAATGTTAAAAAAGAATAGGGTAAAATAGGTCAGATACCTTCACACATCAATGTGATAACATTATATACACAAGTTGCTTCTAGGAAACATATATATTTTTTTTAAAAAGAAAAATGGACGGAGAAGGAGAGAAAGGAACTTTAACTTGCTTCAAGACAGAAAAAATTGAAGTTCACCCAGCAAGCAAGAATACTGACATAAAACAAGCAACACTACTAACATGAAACCAAATGGCTTTCTGACAATACCTGTCGCAGTTCCGATTCCCATCAACGAAGAACCTGCATTAGCCATAATAGCTCTCACGTCAGCAAAATCTACATTTACTAACCCTGGGATCTGCAAGAAAAAGAAAAAAGAATATCAACCCCAAGGCTTGCTCAAAATGGAAAACGTAATCAATTAACTGTCATACAGAATAATAGAATAAATTTCAGAAATACAAAATTTACAAAAAAAAGAGGAAAAAAAAAAAGGCACAAATCACCATAAGCATGCAAGAGTTCTCCAGGCACACAAGCCACAACGTCTTCACTTTAGCATATGCATGTCTATGAACCCGTATAGTCATTAGTCATTATGTAAACTAAGTTTTCACACTCAAGAAGAATGGTAGTAAACATAACATCTAGTAAAGTTTCATTACTCCAAAACTTTAAATAAATCCCGTTCACATTTGCCACAGAGATCAATTCATTATCAGCATGGATAATCCTATTATAGTATAATTGATCATTTTCAGAAACATAAAACAGAGATATAGAAATAAAAATGTATAACTTGCTCTCTCTCTCTCTCTCTCTCCCCAAAGCACAGCACTCATTGAATAAAAGGATAAGAGCTTTTTGAAACAATAACAAAACCTTGCTGCAGACTGGCAAAATAGGGATTAAATACAAAATTAGAAGAAATGATACGAGACACATCAAAGCGAACGTACAAGCACATGCATTATCCAACATTAAGACTTTTTAAGGCATGCACAGGATCTGCCATACCATGATTATATCAGAAATACCACGAACTCCTTGCCGAAGAATATCATCAGCAAGATTAAATGCTTCTGTTACTGGTGTAGATGGGGAAACTGCAGTCAGCAATTTATCATTTGGAATAACAATTAGAGTGTCCACATTTTCTCTCAAAGCTGCAATTCCTTCTTGGGCTTGAACGGCTCTTTTTCGTCCCTCAAAAGAGAATGGAGTGGTAACTATGCCAACAGTCAAAATACCCATAGACTTTGCAATTCCAGCAACTACAGGAGCTGCACCAGTGCCTGTTCCCCCACCCATTCCAGCCTGCAGGTTTAACAAGACAAGTGAATGAAACAAGCAGAAGGAGCAATCAATGATCCATATAGACAACAATTATTTCTAGCTAAACATCCAAAAATGTAGACATCACTGTGTCACTTGATGCATCCCAATAACGATAGACTTGACCCACTTAAGAAATAATTCCTCCTTTTCAAACAACTCGATGACATGGGCCCCTTCAGGACAGTAAATAAATGAGGTGTACACAAAAGTTCCGCAAACAAATGCTAATACTACATGTACAAAGGACCAAATGGATGGCAACTAAAAAGTCAAGATTTCAGTGGGCTGTCAGATTACATTCTGATTATGATCTTGTTTTATAAAAACATAATATCAATAGGCACAAAACATAATGCTCTTTAGCTGGGGCTGTATGTGCCTCTGTCAAAGCCCTATGCTCCGTCTTCTAACAGGTCAAATTAAACTATCAGGAACAAAGACCCAACAATAAGGTTTAAGTTGACCATCTGTTGAGGAATGCAATCTCAGTGACCTGTTCATCTACTGAATCATCTCAATTGAGTTTGCTCTCACCAGTGTCCCTCTCTTTGCCCTAGCATATTGCAGTTGATCATTTTAGCTCATTTTGGAGAAATTATAGTTGAGCTTAGCATTAGACAACCCATAACAGTTACTGTTAACAGGAAAGGAGAACCTCAATGTTCACAATACGACCAAATGATGATTATGATAATTCTACAGATAGGATAAATATATTGAAAAGAAGTGGAATAAAGCCATTTGACATTCTGCCTGAAGATAATTAGGCCAATCTGTTTCTGTGCTTGGCTTCCATGATCTATGACCATGGTTGCATGGTAAAGCCAAAAAAGTGAACTTACAGTCACAAAGACCATGTCTGATCCATAAACTGCTTCCTCTATAGCTTCCTTGCTTTCTTTAGCAGCGTTCATCCCGACATCAGGGTTCCCACCCGCACCAAGTCCTCTGGTCAGCTCTTGGCCAATCTGCAAGCGATGCTGAGGAAAGACAGGTGACATCTTCATGGCTTGGACATCTGTGTTAACAATCCAGAACTCAACCCCATTCATTGCACTCTCTATCATACGGTTAACTGCATTTGAGCCGCCACCTCCAACACCAATAACCTTGATCTTGGCCGCATTATAATTGTTTGAATTCAATGAGTCTCTCATGCTCTCAGTAACACTTCCGCTCGAACTGTCCTGTTTTGGTTTGATCGTTGTAGAGTTCGTCTCACCTCTAAGCATCGAGATCTCAGGGTGTGAATTCAGAAATGGGTCCTTGCTTTGAAATTGATTAACATTGTGCGAGTATGCTGAACATTTGAACTGTGGAAAATTTGAGCCACATTTTTTACCAACGCTTGGAAACCCATTCCTTTCTTCAATCATTTTCAAGAGAGAAACTCTGGCTCCATGAACAGTCAATAGCGCTGTTGGTCTTCGAGTATCCAGGGGCACGAAATAGGGGGATGTGCATGTAGCCATTGATGAAGATCCAAACACACGTTTATCTAATTACAGCACCCTCAATATGCAGAAACCCTATCAACTATATCCGAGTTTTACCCTCCCTTTTTTCTTTCTAGACCTGTCAATATATAAATCAGCAAATTAGGAAACCAGAGGATACAAGAATTAAGAATGCGCCCGATTAGAAGCATATAACCAATATATAAACCAACCAACCAACCAAGAACACTACAAACCAGCAGGGATATCAAAAATTCAGAAGCACTGAATATAAACCCAGATAACAAAACCTTGCAAGGTTAGCTCAGAGAATAGCTTAAGTCAATGACACAACAATTTAAAAGGGGGAAAAAAAGGAAAAATAAAATCACTGAAAATCACCATTGAAAAGTAACAGCACTTAAATGTATCAGGTAAAAACCATGAAATGGGAGATACAGTGTTTAATTCACCTGAACACCTGAACGTACAATGGCTTCTTCTTTGCAAAACTACGTAGAGGTTTTTTCAGTGCTAGAATAGCATCCAAAAACTAACCTGCAATTATTACTAATAAATCAGTAAAATGAGTGTAGATAGTTGATTGGTGCTGTCAATTTCCTGCTGGAGATTTAGCTACAGAAAAGGAGAGAAAATAATAAAATCTCCAGGGTTCACAAGAGTCTCCTTCAATAAACTATCTCTTTAAGCCAGGTGCTTATTCATCATTTCCATTTATTTTCTTTACCAAAAACCAAATAAAAAAAAAAAAAGAGAAAGAAAAAGAAAAAGATAAAGATATGATTAACGCTATATCATTGTATCCATGAGATTTGACATAATTATTAAAATATATTTTTTAAGATGTAGATATTTATCATTATATTTCTACCACTAATTCAGTAATTCTGCATGATGTGTAATTATATTTACACCTCCTAAACTTATGTATAATTATAATTACATCTCTTGTTTATATGATTTACTTGTAATATTTTAAAATTTTTAATATGTGTAATTTGAATTATCCCTTGGATGAACTATCAGTAAGAATGTAATAATAATTATTTAAATTTTAAGAAATATTTTGATAATTTTGCTAAATTTGAGGAGGCATTTAGGTAATTTTCCCCAAAAGCAAGAGAAAGAAAGAAAGAATCTCTTCCTTTATTTTTGGAAGGACCGTGGCTTTGACAAGTGACAATGAACCCTTATCACCCTGTGGTTTAGTTGATTGGTTGGCTTGTGATTTTCTTTTCTCATTATTGTTTAGGTCAGGGGGAAAAAAATCAAGATTAACATATTTTGATACATGAATTTTAACGAGAAAAAGAAAAAAATACTGAGAAAATATTTTTATTTGTTAGGTTAATGAAATATTAAAGAAAAAAATTGAGGAAAAAATGCAATTTAACTGGAAAAAAATTTATTTTCATCACAACATGGTGAATAAAAAAAAAGAAGAAGGAAAAATTATTTAAATATATTATGAATTTTCCCGTTCTTATTATTTTCCTCCATATTTTCTTTAAATAAACGAACATATCTAAAATTTCATATTTCCTTTCTTTTTTTTTTTCTTATCAGAATACTTAAACCAAACATGTTGTAAAGCTAAATCCTAGTAACGTAAAATTCTGTTTTCAGGAGTTTATCGCTTTATTTTTATGTTTACGTATTAATCTACAAATATTTATATATCTTACATTATTATTTTTTATGACCAGACTTCATATTATATTATAAAGTTAATTACATCTACCTTCTTCGAGGATATAGTATTTAGTAACTCACTCTCTCGTAGTTCTAAAATTACCAACAAATTTTCTTGTGAGTTTGTCAAATCACATAAACTTTCATTTGCGTTAGGGTTTTTTGATAGAGACATCATCCAAAAAATTAATTGAACTTTTCAATATTTTCTTGCCATTGGTGTCTGAACTTTTACAGACTAAATTACCCATAATATACATGTCATATGTGTTTGGAGAAATTCAATTGTTCGTAATAAATAGCAGTTATTAGTTATTACCCATTCTCTGTAAAACCTTAATGCAAGAGGATATCTTTGTAATTTAGCAAACTAGTAAGAGAGTTGTTGGTAATTTTAAATTGAGTTAGTAAATAGTACATTTATGAGGAAAGGTATATATAAATAACCCTAAATTACATAGGATTTGTTGTCGTATACTTTTGTTAGTTGTAACGGTATATTATGAAAATTTAAATATTAATGATAAAAATGTAGATGGAGAATTTGACGGAGTAATACGTATCATTTTTCATTTTTGCAATACTAGCTTGTTCTCTTTATTATTTTTCAAAAATCTCATCTTTGAAATGGAAGATTGAGGTCACAATTTTTTATTTTATTTATTTATTATTATATTTTTTTTTGAGAACTATTTCTGTACCCAGATGTATTTAAAATATTATTTCATTATTGAATGAGAAACATTTACATATATTTAACTTATATGGTTGTTTATGTTTATAAAGTTTCATATTTATATTATTATCGTAATCCTAACTTTATAGTTCTATAAAAGAAATTATGAAAAACTAGATAGATATGTGAAGAAAACTAACATTTAAAAACATATTCTATCATTACAATGAAAATTATAAATATAGAATCTCATATACTCTATTCAATATTTACCAATTCTATGTTTATTGTAAAATTTAGGTATTGATAAAAGTAATTATAAATAGGGATTATTATCTTATGAGGTTTGGATATTTATCATTACATTTCTTACTGTTAGTTCAGTTGAAAAGATAATTACAATTACATATTTTAAAATTTATAAAATATTACATATAATTGTAATTATGCATAAATTCATGAGATGTAACTATAGTTATGTATTATGTTGAACTAGCAGTAGAGAGTGTAATAATAATTATTCGAAGCTCGCAGGATGCTTTGATAGTTATGGCAAACCTCAAAAATTGTTGAGGTAATTATTCCTTATAAACAATTAATGTTTCAATTTAGCGTTAACAACATTAAGTGTCAGTCAAAGCCATGTAAACATAGAACTTGGGCCTCAATTAATGTTGGATTAAGTTGTTAAATTGAACTTTAAATTAGGGATAATGACATCAACTCATAAATACTGCTTGTGGTTTAGTAAATTATAATAACAATTCCTATATATTACAATTATATTCTCTGAAAGTTTGATTGAAACATAATTAGTAGCCACTTGTTAATCTAAAAATATGGAGTGTTCTTATAATTTCTTAATCACGGAAGTTCTTTTACAATTAATCAAACTTCAAAACTTTCGAGATAATTATTATTAAAATTATAAATGCGTGTGGGTCTTCCAACAAAAGTTTTAAGCTAAATTGAGGGTTAAATTGCAATTATCCCCTTGTGAAATAAAAACATATAAAAAATCTCCTATGGAAAAATAATAAGTATTAAGATTTCTTGTTATATAAAAAATCATGTATAATACTCCTCTCTATCAGGTAGTGTGACTCACTCGTGCATATTGCAACTAGTTTTGTTTGGCCAGTGTAATATCATTTTTACCACCCTTTAGTCAGTGTATATCGCTCACAAGAATTAAACCTTAATCATAATTGCCTTTTTTTTTTTTTTTTGGTTAAAAATGTTTGCTCTTCCATTAAATGCTTCTTTAGCCAAATGAACTTTAAGCAACAAATCAAATGTTTTTTAGCATTAGAAAGGGCAAAAATAATATCACAAATGCCAAAATAATAAAAATCAACTTCAAAATTCACGAGTGAGCTACATTACTTAATAAGAAAGAGTATAATACGTGATTTTTAAAATTACAAAAATTCTCTATGTTTATTATTTTTTCATCACAGGTAAATTGCAATTTATCCCTAAATTGAAACAACCAGAAAAGTCAAGCATTTTATGAATTGTACACTAATGGGTACGAATCGGGGGAATCTATGAAAGGGCTATGGCACATGCCAAGAATGCCCACATGATGTTAAAGAGTCGAAGACAAAAGTGATCGAATTTAAAACAAAGAATGTGAGAAAAATTGTGGGAAGCGGAAAAACATATTTTATTTATAGTCGTAGTCTTTGATGAATGAGAACCATTTATTAATATTTACATCGAAAATTCTAGTATGATATGCGTTATGAGTCCGATTCTTTATGGGAACTTGTAATAATGAACTTTTAAAATAAATTATCAGATCCTGATTCATCTTAATTATCATTTGAACAAATAAAAATTATAAGTTGATTTGAGGGGAGAAATACTTTTCTTTTGTATATCCATTTAATTATGAAAAATCCAAACACATCAAAAATAGATAGAGAGATAGATATTTTTTGAGCGAACTACATCTTTTATATATGCAATAATTCATTAATGAGCACCGAGGAAGATTGGAATAGCTTGAGTTCCAATTCCTAGTATGTGATTAGAAGTCCTATAAGTCTTACATACGAAATAATTGTTCTATATTATAAGTAGAATCTCAATAATTACATATATATTTATGTACCATCTCTCACTAATTAACATTTATACCTTCGCAAACCTTTAAATCTTACATGATTTTTTCACCGTAGCTGCTAAACGTAGCACACCCTTTATGAATGCAGTACACCTTTTACTAAATGTATCACCCTTAAGACTTTTTTTTGGCCCTTTCATTTTAACATCACATCTCTAATTTTTTTCATTATTTTTTTTTCCTAATTTCCACCCAACAAAAATTTCCCTCTATCTGAATTCAAAAACTCTCCCCCCTCTCAATTCAAAATTCAAAATTGAATCTTCTTTGGTCTAATTTCAATCTAACTTCGATTTTCTCTCGAATTTTCAGTTCAGTATCCTAAATAAAACTTTGTATTTATTTTGATTTCACGTTTATGTATTTTGAATAAATTAAAACATGAAAAAAGAAAAAGAAAGATAAATATTGCATGGAGCTGGGCCACCATTGGCTGAATTGCTTGAAGCCTGGCCACGTGCTCAAACTTATTTAGGTCAAGCTTTTTATTTGATCCTCGTTCACCATGATCGAACTTATTGAAAGAGCCCTCTTTGCTCGTGCTAAAATGCATTAGCAAATGAAGTAGGGTTAGCCCACATGGGCGACCGCCATATCATGTTTTCTAGCTAACAAAGTACGGCAAAATTTTGTCAGAAAATACTGTATTATGCTTAATGTGTTTTATGTAAAATTTGAATTAAAATAATAGTTTTTTTATTAAAAAATACAAGCATCCATCATTGACTATGTGTAAAATCTCATATATTAGCTAGTTCACATTGACAGAAAATTAACTTTTAATCTTTTATTTATGGTCCTTATTTGTATCAAATTTCGAGTTTACATAATAAAGGTTCTAAGTGCGTTATTAAATTATGATGAAATGCGACCCAAAAAAGAAAAAGAAAAGAGAAACCACTATTAATAATAAATTTAAATCCCTTAAAAAAATAATAAAAAGTAAAAAATTTCTCTATTTATTATTTCGAAACAAATCATGGTGAGGGGCGCCGTATGATTGGCTCAAGCCGTATAGACCCAATGATAATGCAACCATAAAAAAATACAGTAATTTTCGTGGGTCTCCTCACGTGTATACCACTTCTGCACGTACCAGTCTACACCTTCCAGTGTGTGTATTTCTCACAGCACACTCACCACCAGCTTGACCATTTCCCAACTTTCCCCCACCTTCCAGCGAATCAGATTCCAGCATTTCGACCCTTTTCTCCTCTCATATTATGTACCTAAATCCATTGCCTTTTGTGTTCTTGTATTAATTCTATCTCGTTGATGTGATTTTATTTTTGATGAATTGACTTGCGTTTATCGGATTTCGAGTTTTGAGGTAAGTGCCCATGTTTGGATTCATGTTTTTATGTGCTCTTTTAGCTGTTGTTGATTCTTTAAATGTATAATACGTGTGCGTTTTTACGTTTTTTCTCGAATACATGGTTACAGGAATAGATTGGAGAAACTCGGTGAAGTTGATGAATGCTTATGCCTGCCAGAAATGTTCAAGAGATGAAAGAGGTTTGATATTGTGATGTAATATAGGATTCGATATAGTTTTGATTGGGAATTGGATTAAGTAAAAGTTTTGCTGAATATTCAGATGCCTAGGCTCGTTTGTTGGGGGTATCCTGAGTTTTGATATCGCAGGTTTATATTCTTGGAAAATATTCGTCACAATCTTAACGAATCAGCTTTTTTCTTTCTGGGATTTGTTCAATCTTGGAAGTAGATGTTGATGGTGGGAATAAATCAGATGGTAGTCTTCAAATATCTGAATAATGATTGTTTAGATGTGGCCTGTATCTTTACAACCTTGGAAGTTTCATGATTTGGTTAAATTTGGTAGATATAGCATTTTTGTAGCTCCTATAGTCTACGGCGTTTGATTGATTTTGGATGGAGCTTCCGGTTGAAGTCATTGGGAACATATTATCACAGCTTGGGCCTGCCCGAAATGCGGTGATTGCATCTGCAACTTGCAAGAAATGGCGGGATGCTTGGAGGAAGCATCTGCACACTCTTACATTTAATTCTAACGATTGGCCTTTGTATCACGAGTTCTCCACAAGTAGACTTGAGATACTGATTACTCAAACAATATTCCAAACCAAAGGACTTCAGTGCCTTTCAATAATTATGGATGACGTTGATGAGTTTGCCGCCGCCCCAGTTATTGCCTGGCTTATGTACACTAGAGAAAATTTGCAACAATTACATTATAATGTGAGGACAACGCCTAACATTAACATTCTTGAAAAATGTGGTCGGCAAAAGCTTGAAGTGTTGACATTGGCTCACAATACTATCACGGGGGTCGAACCTAGTTATCAGAAATTCCCCTGCCTGAGAATTCTTTCTCTGAGTTATGTCAGTATATCAGCCTTGGATCTGAGTCTCCTTCTTACGGCCAGTCCTAAAATTGAAAAATTGACTCTAGTCAGTCTAGATGTTGTCATGTCAGATCCACAGGCAATGATGGAGTTGACTTCTAACTCATTAAAGGATATTTATGTGGAAGCGATAAGCTTGGATAAGTTCATACTGGAGGCTGATAGCCTGGAAAAGTTGCACTTGAAAGATTGTACGCTTGAAGTCTTTGAGCTTATCGGTAAGGGGATGTTGAGACTCCTAAAGATAGATGATGTTAGTGTCATCCATCTTGATATTGGTGAGAATGCTGAACATCTGGAGATTGTTGATGTCAGCAATTTCACAATCATGTGGGCAAAGTTCTACCATATGATATCACGATCATCAAAGTTGAGAAAACTCAGGCTCTGGGGTGTTGTGTTTGATGATGAGGATGAAGTTGTCGAAATAGAGACTATCTCTTCATGTTTTCCGTTATTAAGCCATCTAGCCCTGAGTTATGATCTAAGAGAGGCAGCACTGCATTATGGCTTACAAGGATCTTTTGTTTTGGGGAATGTCATCGTCTTGGAACTTGGGTGGACTGTAATTAGTGACCTATTCTCAACTTGGGTCTCGGGACTTCTTGAAAGGTGCCCTCTTCTCAAGAAGTTGGTCATTCATGGCCTTGTGTCAGATACCAAAACCCATGAAGAATGCCACACATTGGCCAACTTCACATCATCTATTGTAAACCTCATGAAGAAGTATGTGGACGTAGAGGTTCAATTTGAATATGAATAGATATTGTACTCATCAGAATATATCATCAAGTGTGCACTGCAGAAACAGGTACACGACCCGTAATGGAGATTCTTCATTTTATATATTAATCTAGATCTTGCCAGATAATTTTGGACTTAGAGTGATGTCGATTAATGCTATTATTTCCGTGAAACTTCATGCTATGCTTGCATGCTGTGTTATATTTATTTGTTTATTTTTGCGATAATTCTTAAAGTGTATATTGCATTGTTCTTTATCGTATAACGGTTTTTGCTTCTTTTCTAATCCTTTTGTTCTATCTGTCCTTTGCCAAAATTTGTCTGGGTCTTATTAATTATTTGGCATTATTTTTCTTATTTGTAAATGATCAAAAGAAGATATGGAAAATGAATAATTGGTGCAAGAGAGGAGAAGGGAAATAAATACGAGTAATGGAACTCATTGACCATGACCTTCCCTTCCATCCGCTTTTATAAATGTGAAAGATATGTTGCATCCCCATCTTCTCGTGTGCCTTAAACATAAAAGCCTATGATATTTGACTGGTCGTTTTACCCCATATAATCTAATCTTTGTAACAGGTAATTATCTTAGTCTAATAGTCTAATGTACTCTACCTGAAAGAGGATCTTCATGTCGAATTGATAAAGATGGTTTAGTATAGCATGTAAAGTTTTGAACCATTTTGCCTCCTCAAGACCACCTGAAAGGGGACATTTTTAGATTGACTGCTGCTATAACTAAATGAATGATAGCGAGGCAACATCCCATAGTGTAGAATATCTAGAAGCCTGTCAGAGATACTGGTACGTTCTTTTATTTGAATACGATGTATCTGATCCAAGGAGTATTCCAAGACTCCACTACTGATTTTTGCGCCTGCTACTTACCAACTTCCGCCTTCTTACTTCAATTGATGTTGAAAGTCAATGAGGTTCAGCTACACATTAACAGAGGCCGGTATGATTCTCTCCTGCCATTTTCTCTGGCGGAAGCCTTGCAAAATTTCTCAGAGTGGCCATCGAGGAAATTTTCTTTACATGCCTTCCCGAACTTTTTCTATCATTTCTTTTTGTTGTCTTATTTATCCAACAGATTGTTTATGCATATCTAAGTCTCTAGTTAAAAAACCTTAAAAGATACAACATGATGGGGAAGTTTACCATACTGTTCTTGATGAGTCTGCTGATGCTTTTGTTACAGAGAATGAGATGAGCCCTTTACTGATTAGATGTTTCAGATGGACGTGTCTTTTAGTCTCTTGAGTTTTTATAGTGCATTTTTCCCTCTTTACACATGTATATAATTCTTTAGCTTCCATGAAATTGTTTGCATCTCTTATAGTTTCTAGTACTTGTTTAGGTCACACTGGATTTTAGTACCGTCTGCAAGTGAATACTACGTATCACATATAAATAATGATTCTCTCGTTAAAATATGGCTAGAAGCGATGTGAAACATTTACATGTAGAAAAAAGTGTGCTATTTCTGGCTTTTGGAGAGAGCAGTAGAGTATTGTAGGACTGGCTTCTTTTTTTCCGAATGGAATGAGAATAACCAGTAAGTCACTTCTGTGCTTTGATTTGAAATATGTAACTTTACATCAACATGTGAATTAATATAGAGGTGCTTCGGAACAATGTGAAGAAATGGTTAGAAAACAAAGGGTATTGCCCATTTATGAACCTGGCAGGCTTATCATTTATCTTTAGTAGTTCATTCCTTATGCAAGGGCAAAAGTATTACAACTATACCACAAAAGGCTCGCTTATAAAGTCCAAACCTTTCTATCCTAACCTTCTATAAGAAAGAAAGAAATGTAGAGTATCAATGGAGATTCCCAGAGATGGCAGTCCAAGTTTGTGATTGAATCTGCTTCAGAAAGGACAACTCAAACACCTCCTCATTGCTGGTAACTTCTCGTTGGCTTTGTGAGGCCTGGATTGCATCTGCGCCTTCACTCTTGCTTCCTCATAGTACTGTAAGTTTGCAGAAGCACAGAGCAAATTATTCAGAGGCTTTTGTTTTTGTAAGTTCAGTGCAAATATGCATTACGACAGGTAAGTCGAAGATGAAATTGGATAAAAATGATGTACCTGCTGTTTTCTTTTCCTCTCTAACTCTGCCTGTTGTAGAGTCAACATTTGATGTTAGTTAATATTAACAAATGCACATTCAAATTGTTTCGAAAATATTGAAACAGTAAGGATACCGTACTCTCTCTATGTTTACCAAAGTTTGCCTTAGATGTGCATTCTCTTCTTTCAGTTGGTTCAGTTCTGCTTCAAGTTCCACTGTGTAAGCCTGCCAAGACAACATTGACTCCATAAGAAAATATCGAAACTGAAGAAACTTAGCATGCGTCTTGTCCTGTCTTGTTAGTCTGACACTAATCCAAGTTGAAAATTGAATTCATGGGCAAATGAAATACCTGTTTCCTTGCCCTAGACCGTGCAGCAGACTCTCTGTTCTTGATCATCCTTCGTTGTCGTCTCTCCACCACCTTCTCCACCGGACCATCTATGATCCGCTTCCGTCCGCCTCTCATCCCGCCCATGTCCATTCCGTACTGATTCCCACTATCCACTGGGTTTGCTCCAAGTCCATCTGAGGACAAAGGACTGA
>JACFYI010001489.1:109016-123211 GCA_014898755.1 Handroanthus guayacan | reverse complement strand
TTTTTTTTTCAATTAGATCTTTCTTCATTATCTCTTCATTGCTGTCCTCTAATAGTTTCGCTTATTTATTTATCCATTCATGTCTGGTAATATTCTGGTTTCCGAATAATAATGATCTGTGATCTGTACATTTTTTGAGGATGAGGTTCTTGATTCTTTAGCCCACAATGCACTTTGACTTTATGCTTGTATTCCAAGATGGATGGTTATAACATAGTCTTATATCCAAAGGTAACCCCGGTCATAATTCGTTTGGAGAATTTCTATACGTTGTGTTTGAATTTGAATTCGAATTAAGCATTTTAGGATGAAGATACGGTATATTTTACAGGAAATAAGCACTAAATGAATTAAATTGCTCCAAGAGTCAAAGAAACTCATAATCACTTAACATTCAGTCAAACACTATGCTTTCAGGTAAAAGAACAATAATATGTGGTGAATCCTTATTTTTGTGTTTTTGTACTGTATTGCTGATGCTTCATTCTAGAAAACAAGGATTTTAGTGGGGGACAGTTTATTTGGAGGGAATAGTTTGTTTAAAGTAGATTAATATGTGGACCATCGAAGTTGATAGTAAGTTGGGAAAAAGGGGAGATTCATCACGTGCATATAAATTTCTATTAATGGCCTCTACTTTATATTTATTAAGAGTTGGAATGTATTCAAAGCATCATAACTTTTTGAACTAGGATAATTACCTCAACACCCCCTAAGCGTTGGCCTAATTATAGAAGCACTCCTTGTGGTTTCGAAAATTATGAAAACACCGCATCTGTCAATTCAACTTACGGAAAAACCCCAAAAAATTTAACATGTTGACCGAAACATTATGAGTAGACCCTTGTTGATCCAATGGCTGGATGTGTTATTATAATTTCACAAATAATTGGGTTGTTTCTCTAGTTAGGATTAACGTTAGAATTTGTTAAGGTGGTTATGCCTTCTGAGTTTTTGTGTTGCTCATTCTTTATCAGATGATGCGTAGCTTTTGTCCTAGCCAATGACCTTTTTCTTTTTCTTATCTAAATTCTAAATCCTAGCACTATACTGAAAACGTTTTCCTCTCTTCAAATGATTTTAACTCTATGCTTCATATTTTGGATATTTTACTTTTAAATGGTCGTTTCCTAACTAAAATCCAAGATCCAAACACAGCATAGGTCCATCGATGTCCTCTGCGAATCCCAGTTAGGTCATTTAAGAAAAAAAAGTTTAACATTTGCTACGTATGAATCCACTATTGAATATCTTACAAAAACAACATCATATTCAAGAAACTTGTGTTTATTGAGGTGTAATATACTTACAAGAGCTTGAAAAAAGCTGTTATTTTTGTTCGTTTCCTGAACTTTTATTCTACATGGTACTCTCTATATCACATCTGCTAGTGACTTACTTCCACGTGGCAGATATAGCTAAACAAAAATGGCAGTCATTGTTCCGGCAAGACTCCAAAATCCTAGTTACCGAGTTCACGGTACTCTATGGTAAGCGGTACGGGTACATGTATGGGTACGCAATACGTTCTTTTATAAAGAATGTAGTTTGTTGGGGTAGGTTCAATAGGTACATTCAGTATGCAGTACGTTTGAATAATTTAGGTGGTAAACTTTCAAAAAAAGTAGAAGGATATTTGCTAACGTGATGACTATATTAATTCTTTTCAATGGAATATTGTTTTGAATGAAGGTAGTTGGTAGATCAAAATAAATGACAATATTAAAATAGAGTTGTTTAGTGCTTGATTCGATTTTTAGAGAGAGAAAATCTCTACTCTCTAGGACACAAAGTCCACGATTCGAATGGTTTCTCTTAGATTAAGACTCATAGGTAATTGGTTTCACTTTCAATGATTTGACATGACAATTTTATATACCAATGCAAATACCATATAATTCCAATAAGCAAAATTACTATGAATTGATACACATTTGGTACATCAAGTTTAGAGTACCAATTTGAGTGTCATAGAGTACCAATAAGCAAAAGTACCGGGAATTGGTATGGGAATGTCAATTCTCGGTACTTTAGGCAAAAGAGAGTATTAGGTGATTACTTTCAAAATATTTGAAAACATTTTCTCCATCTTTTCCATGACGATAAATAATTGCATTATTGAATTCCAGTTAATATGTTTGCGCAGGAAAATCGACAGGCCCCAGCATACAGACGGCTCCACAAAGATTCACCATGTGCTTTTCTGATCCACCATCATGTCCCACCGGCTGTACATGCCCCAGTTTCCAGCGTTAATCAAAAGGTATTGGTCCCCATAGCTAGTTGCAGTTCAAGGTTTAAATTTTTAAATCATTGGAGTGATGGAATCAGCATATTTTATTGTAGTTCTTTGTCTTGAAAGGGTGAGGTGAACTTTCATCCCTCGAAGCATATTAGTTTAGAAGGACTTGCCTTAGGATATTATAATTCTTTGATTGACTCATCTGCGTGCTGGCGTGAGTAATAGTAAAATATCTAAAATGCGCATTTAAAACTATGTCAAAGGTCAAATAGGATAGGAACTGTGAAGTTGGACGTGGTTGGGCATGATGTGGGTAGTTTCAAAATGACTAAAGTGCCCATTTGAAACTGGGTAGGATCTGTGGAACTGAACATGGGTTGGGTTGCCATGATACATCTTGATTGTTCACATGGATAAGATTTGAAGGCCTATATTATGTGAAGTCAAGTCAATCACACGAATTTCAACATGACAACAATCTATCTAATGTTTCTTTTCAAGTTGCCTTCGGATCGAGTGGACATTAATGTGATCGTCAGAGGGTTTTCACTGACACAATAACCCAAATGGCTTTCTTTGATTTCAGGTTTTGAATTACTCGAGTTCAATAGATAAACTGACAGCCTAAAAGATCAAATCTTAAACTCAAATCACATACTTACTAGTGGATGATCAAAATGAGCCGGGGGCCCGGGGGAGGGTGGGGGGGCGGTGGTGAAGGAATTTGATGGGCAAACAACTTTAATCTTGTCACTTTGTGCTTCTTTCTGTGACTCATTAATTTACACCTCCTTAAGCTATAGCATTATGTGATATTTAGGTGTGGTTTCTTTGTCTCGCTTTGTGGAAGTAATGATTGATTAATTTGATTAATCAGCTATTTGGAATTAAATTAAGAGGGTGTTCGGGTGAGCTTATAAGCTCTTAAAAATATCTTATAAGATGTTTAAGAACTTATAAGATATCATGAAGTGTTTGGTAAATTTTTTCAAAAAAGATTTTATTAGCTCCAAAAATAAGATGTTAGGAGTTTATAAGCTCTTTTTAGAAAAGTAAGGAACTCCCAAATTGTTTTTAAGATCTTAACATCTATCTTCATTTTTAATACATCATTGATATTACTAACATCCTCTAAGCTAAAAGGTCTTATTATATCCAAACATTTTAACAACTTATTTTTAAAATAAAATCCAACATCTTATAAGCTCCAAAAACATCTTATAAGATATAGAGCTGGTAAGATGTTATAAGAAGTAGGAGCTTGTAAGATGTTTGAAATAAGTTTAGCCAAACACCCTCTTAAGTAGTGAGTTGTGAGACATTTCACATCCCTTAAACATATGGACCTTCTTCAATCCCCTGGGTCAATCAGCTTTTATATCAACTTTTATTGTAATTAATGTTTGATTAATGCAACTTAACAACATATTATGGGCCATATTATGATGTTAATCGTTGTAATTAGTTGCTTGGACCCACTCTTAATCGTTATTTTCCATCATCCCACTCATTCCACATTTGCTAGTGGATGGACCTCTCATTTTGTGTACTCATGTGCACTGTTTATCTGCTTTATCTTCTTTATGCCGTTTCACATTAGACCTCCTAAATATGTTATTATCTTTCTTTTCGGCGTCTCAAGGGGTGGATACAAATACATGCATATATACATACATAAATACACACACTCACACACGCACACACACACACGTATCATTTGATGAAGAAATATGTGAACTCACTCCAATTGATTTGCTTGATTTATTTTCATTGTCTTGTGGGAGTTTGCCCGGAGTTTATTTATCTTGACATTGGCAACATGTTGCTGCCCCGGAGTTTGATGATTAGAGAAAGAGATTAATGATGATCATCATTTTCTACAAATAATTATCTTAACATCCGTTGATGTGTGGCCTAATTACAGAAATGCCCTTCATGGTACAGAAAATTACAACTGCAAACGCTCGTTGCACATTACAATTAGATCCACTGAAATTGTAGCAAATTGAGTGAAACATTATAAGTAGACCTGTTAATGTAACGATAGAAAGTATTATTATAATTTTTCAAATTATTAGGGATATTTTAATAATCAGGTCAAATTTAAAAGGACGCTGAGATAATTATCCCTATATTCTATGATTATGCAGTGCGATATGGATTTTGATGCAAATGGCGCCATCATTCTTGGCAGGGTGGGGCGCTTATAACAGTATTTGTGTCAACTCTTAGTTGAAAAGCCATATTGTAATCATTTTAGCCTTTATTTTTCAATTATATAACTCCGACAATGTGATTTATTTGGAAATCTTGATTCATGCAATTATTTCATTGTGGTGTATATAACTTAAATTATTAAAAGAAAAAGAATTAAAATTGAATGTTGGCTATCATATAAGTTTTCATCTGATTTTTTTTTGTGAGTTTTTAAAATAAGATTTTATTTCTAAAAATAAATATTCTTTTCAAAAAACAATGGTACAATAAATTTGTGATGTTAAAAGTTAAAACTAATAAAATTGAACCCATAAAAAATTTAAATTCAATGTATCACCTTTCCAAGGGTTGTTAGTCAGGTGAATTTTAATTTGTATCTGATTCGAAGTTTCAGATTTTAACCAGTTTAGAATTTTAACCTTATTTAGTTAGATTTAAATATAAATATTCATAATTTTTATTTGTATCTAATTCGAAGATTAGGATTTTGACCTTTTTTAGTCAGATTTAATTATAAATATCCATAATTTGAAATAGTGGGACTGCATTTTAAAGTAATTTATGCACTCCATTATAGATCTCAAATTGAATTTTCATCATATTTTTATTGAAAAATAATGTTTTATATAATATATAGATAAAAATTCTTAAATAAAATATAATATATGTGACAAAATTAATGATGTTGAAATTTAAATTTTTTAAGGTATTTTATTAGTTATAATTAGATATATATCATTAACATAATTATTATTTATTATTATTGTGGTTGAAGTTCTTATTGGATTTCAAACTTTTATTGGATTCAATCTCGATATTAATAAAGCTCAATTCCATAGAATCTCGGAGTTGATTCAGATATAGAAATCGACTATTGAATTTGTATTATATTGATATGATACAAATTTGACTCGCTGACAATCCTAAACTTCACTTTGATTAAGGGAAGAAGAAGAAGAAGAAAGAAAGAAAGAAAAGAAAAGAAAAATTGAGGGCCAAAGATTCATAGAGTAGTAGCTGCTTTGTATATATTTATGATAAGGCTGGCTGGACTAAGACTAATCTTGAAACTGAAGTCACTGAAGTCAGATGTTTGTGGAAAAAACCTACGTCCCATGTAAGAACATTATACAAATAAATACATATATCTATATCTATATATATGTGTTCTTTTTTACCTTTTTTTTTTGGGTGGAGAGAGAGAGAGAGAGAGAGAGAGAGAGAGAGAGCATTATTACATATATATGGCCACCATTGAGATAGGCCAACCATGTCAAGCAAGTGGCTTTCTTTCATACGAAAACGTTTGGTCATCATATATCAATGATTTTGTGGATGCGAATGCTAAACGTGATTATTTACTATCCATAATTTATACCTAAGTTATATAACACAAAGAAAAGAAATTTCATTTCATTAGATGATGAAAATATAATCTAGTCTTTTTAATAATTTCAATGTGTTTAGTTGAATTTTTTAAGTACATAATAATATGTGAAGTTACGGTACTAGAGTGTAAGTTATATGATAGTAGTTACATTTGCACAATGTTGAAGTTCTTAAATTTAATGAAGATTTTAGCAACATTACATAAAAATAAACTAAAATATGTTTGGTGTCATAAAATATGTATTTATGAGGTGGTGAAAGGTGGTTATTCATTTATTTATTTATTTTGTGTAACTTTAGGTTAATTTGAGATTATACACATATATATATATATAATTATAATAATAATGAGCATTTCAAGAATATCATGTAAAAATATGACAAAAGTGCTTTATTAATAGTATAGATAATTTTACAATTACAATAATTCTTATAAATTTAATATTACAGATTATTATGTTCAAATTGATAGATAGTGGCATATATATGATGACAGTACAACTTCAGTCACGAAATCACCATGGATTGTCCCTATGTGTTGTGTTATGGTATGTTCTATGATTGTAGGCCTAAAATTCCGAAGTCCCTTTCCAATCTAAATGAGCTATATGCCTATATGTAAATAATTGTGAAGATTTCCGTTTTTATATTCTTAGAGTATTTGATAAACTAACTTATGCTTTTTTTTTTTTTTAAGTGAATTTAAGTTAAAATCAATCAAAATCTATAAACTCCTCACTTTTCAATGATTTTGATAAAACTATGAGAAATCACTTTTTCTCACAAAAGCCCACCATTAAGAGGGTGTTTGACATTGCTTCTATTTTATAAAAAAAATGATTTTTATGTAGAGAAGTTGATAAGTTAATTGTAAAAATAAGTAGTAAAATTTGAGAGTATTTGTAATTAAAAACTAAAATCTACTAAGAAGTTATTGGTGGTATTTGCCCAAAAAAGTGATTTTTCATATATATAATTATATTTTTAAATTTTAAATTATAAAAATGAAGGTAATAAATTATTTTTATAAAATTTTTTTAGCTAAAAACCTGAAGCTAGAATCTAAAAACACCTCAGAATGTGTTTTTAGATTCTAACTAATTTTAGTCTAAAATTACTTTTGTAAAAGCAAAAATTATCTTAGCAAACACTTTCAAAACTATTTTTTAGTAGTTAGAAGCTAAAATCTGATCCCAAAAGTAATACCAAACACCCTCTAACTTTCTTTTAACATTTTTTAACTTTCAAGTTCAAATACTTTTACTTTTACCGCTTACTTTTACTATTAACTTTCTAACTTCTCTAAATAAAAGTCAAAGAAGTAATATCAAACACCCTTTGAATCTTGTTTGAGTTCCAACATTCTATGATACTAATCATCAATAATAACAGTTATACACAATTTGACGAAACAGTACTGATATCGTGAAGATCCCAAAAAAAAAAAAAAGTACTAAGATAATGAATTCATTATTATGACATAACATAAATTCCTTTCTTAAGTGATGCACCATATAACTAAAAACGCGTTAGCATTAATTACCACTTCGTATCACTCACGTTCATTTTTCTTAATTGCAACATTAATTGCGTGTTTAAGTTAGATACTAACTCATTAATAGCCCCAAATTCTTGGAGCCAATTATTTCAAAATGTGCAATTTCTAAGTGGTGTAGAGTATAAAATTAGGCCTAGAATTTGCCAAACAGAACATACAAATACAGGATGAACAAGAAAAGCCCCAAATTGCCAAAAAAAAAATAAAAAATTTAAGCTTATTTAATCAAATTAAAATGACCAAATTTCACATTTTGAATAATCATCACATGTTTAAAACAGCTTAAACTAATGCCAAACATTATGTGTCGCTAGAAATGTTGGCAGACATCAGCCTGATTTGCCAAACAAGACCTTACCATACGAACCTTTTCGGCTAACATTATTTTTCGTTAAAAAGGAAAAACAAAAGAAAGACATAAAAGTTTGCTATGATTTGGCTCAAATGAATTCCAACACTTGTCCTCCTTTTACTCACTTTGTACTTCATATCATCGTCAGGTAATTTGATTTTATTTTGTGTGTCTTTTTGTGTGTGTGTCTTTTTTTTTTTTTCCTTTTTTCTTTTCCCTCTTTTTTTTTTTTTTACCATGTATGAAATAATCTTGTGAAATCTCTCTCAAATTCTATTTGAGTGATTAGATGTCACTAAAATAAAGTGATTTCATTTTATTTCTATTTTCTTTTTGGACGTCAAGAGTTGAATGATCAATTAAAACATGTGTATTCAAGAAGCTGCAGGATAATGTCTCCGTAGGTAAAAAGATATATATATCTAGGTCTGGTCGCGCGACAAAAACAATTTAGTTTATATATGTTGCTTTTTTGTGCAAATTCAGTTAGAACGAACAAAGTGATATTTTTGACATGTATTTTTTATGAGTTTAAAGTAAATATCTTCCTTACACCTCACCCCAAGCATCATATGCATGACGAGTGGTGCAAATCAACTATTCAGTAAAAAGTTTTTCGTAGATTATGTATGTTATTATTACATCTCATCCATTTGTCATCATCAATTATATTAATTACTATTTTTTAACTAAATGTAAGTATATAATAATAATTAAAACTCACTGCAAGAATATATTCCTTTGCTAATCAAAAACTTCCGGCCCATAGAATTTTATCACAAATAGAGAACATTTATGATAGATTTGTGACACAATACTAAAAAATTCAATAAAAGGAGCAAAAATAAACATATATATATAATAGCTTTTGTAACAAACTTATGCTAAATTCTACAATAATCTTTTGATTCGTGATAAAAATTTTATTACAAAAATTAATTTTGTGTCAAACTTCAATGGCATCATCAAACTATCATTAACAAAATATATACTACCAAATTTGTTCTCCACCGCAAAATAATTTTTGTGACAGAATTCCTACACAATGCCTAGTCAGCAACTATACCAAACATATAAAATATAATAATACACATTTCAAGTGATACTAGTCAACATATCACCATGATGTTCTTTTAAATTCTATTAAATATTCCATATAAAATTTCTAATTGAACTCGTTTTGAATATATAATTTAAACTTTAGTCACAAAGGGACAAATTTAAAATAATAATAATAATAATAATAAAGGCAATAAAATTATTGATCATATCTTAAAATAAAAGTCATTTTCAATAAATTAAGCGTGATGATGCGTCCCACCAACTTCGTAAGTTAACCCTAATTTTTTAATAATTTCAATGTTTGGTACAATGTAAAGAATAATAGCACGTGGATCAATCTGTACATAAACCTGATTAGTACAAAAACCTGATTGATAATTTAATTAGGAGTTAATTAATTAGGATTAAGGACAAAATATGCCTTCTGTTGCCTCTACTATTTGTACTGTTCTCTTCCACGCTATTCATATTTATATTCCTTGTTAGTTTCTTTTTTACACATTTATTTCAATTATTTAGTAAGTGGACCCTGTTGGATTTTTTTATATAGATTTAATTATGTACGTACATATTCGTGTGACTAAATGGGGATAAATACAAGACTGGGGCAGTGTTTGGATTCGTTATTTTATTTATTATTATTATTTTTTGGAGAAATGTATGTATTTTGGAAGTAATAGACTAATAGTTGCATGCAAAATGTGATGATGTTTGTTTATATTTTTAGATAGATATGAATTGTTCTGAGAAATGATGTAATCTTTTGATTTTATTTTTGCAGGAAAAAATTTTTACGTAGGTGTTAAATCCATTATTTATCTAGTTATTTAAGAAAATATTTGATTTAATAATATATTTTTTTTGTGTAATTATGATTAAAATATATTATATAGAAGGAAATATTGTTTTGCATTCAAAATATAAATTATGATACCAAGTTTTGATTTTTTGACTTTATTCTTCACATAACAAATGTACTCGACACACATAACTCCACTTTGCACTTTGGATCCTTTATTCCAATTTATAATCAATCTTCTATTTTATGACATAGATGGAACTTTGAATCCTTTGCTTCAATTTATATTTTATTTCATATTTTATTGCGCAAATATATACCAATAGTATCCACAACCTTTTATTTTATAAGAAAATAGTTAAATACACTTGAAATTTATTTAAAATAGAGAATATAAGATAGAAGGATCCTAAATGTCTATTCTGGGGTTGTGGCTATAAATTTTTTAAAACTGCAAACCCCACTCCACTATCATTTCCCTTTTTCAATATGAATTTTGTACCAAAATGTTAATAATTTTTCATTTTCATACTTTCATATTCCCTTAACTTTAGAGAAATAGAAAAAGTTCAAATAATATATGATGCTTAAATAACATTTTACATGCAATTCTTAATATAATATAATCGATTTAGACCGTAATAGTTAATACGCACTTTTTCAGAAATTATAAATTAAAGAAAAAAAATATTACGTAACATCTCCCACTCAAAATACCATGTACGCCGCAAAACAAATCCAAACACAGCCTAGAATCTCTCTCTTTTCGCTTCCATTATCATTATTATCCCAATTTTATTACATATATATCCCACTTCTCCCTCCCATTGCTTCATTCTTTCCTAGTTCTTTCCTCTGTCCATTTATTTATTTTTTTTCATTTTTTTGCCCTTATTCCATAAAATTTTTTTGCCCATGGAGTCTGCACCTTCTTGGCTAGATCAGTCTTTTTACGACTCCTGGTTTATCTTCTTCTTTTCCTCTGTAATCATAATTACGTCTCTAATCTTTTTCATCCTCTACTTCGCAAGAATGAGGATGTGGTGCACCTGCGAAATCTGCCAAACTTACATCCAATCAAAATGGCTTAATCACTTCCCAAATCTCTGCGATTGGTACGCCCATCTACTCAAAAATTCCCCCACTCGGACTATCCACATCCATATCCTTAACAACACCATCACCGCAAACCCGGATAACGTCGAGTACATGCTAAAAACCCGGTTCGATAATTTCCCAAAAGGCAAGCCCTTCTCTGCAATATTGGGAGATTTCTTGGGTCGTGGTATTTTCAACGTCGATGGTGATTTATGGAAATTTCAAAGAAAAATGGCGAGTCTTGAACTGGGTCGGGTCTCAATCCGGGCCTATGCTTTCGAAGTCGTCCATCAAGAAATTAATAACCGTTTGATTCCCCTTTTGGGATCCTTTTCCGGTGGAGATAAAACACTAGATCTACAAGATGTATTTAGAAGATTCTCATTCGATTGTATTTGTCGATTTTCATTCGGGTTAGACCCGAAATGCCTGGAACTAAGTTTACCCTTGTCAGAATTTGCCGTCTCCTTCGACTTAGCTTCGAAGCTATCGGCAAAGAGAGCCATGACGGCTTCGCCGCTCGTTTGGAAGATCAAACGGTGGCTGAATATTGGCGACGAGAAAAAACTCCGGCGGGCAATTAAGCTTATCAACATTTTAGCCCAAGAAGTCATAAAACAAAGGAGAAAATTCGGGTTTTCCAATCAGAAGGATCTTTTATCGAGATTCATGTGTAGTATTACCGATGAGACCTTTCTTAGGGATATTGTTATAAGCTTCCTCCTTGCAGGGCGTGACACGGTGGCGTCAGCCCTGACGAGTTTTTTCTGGTTGGTGGCACGTCACCCCCGCGTGGAGGCGGTTATCTTAGACGAAGCTAATAAAGTAATTGGACCGGAGAAGGGGCCCACAAGGTACGAACAGTTAAGGGAGCTTCCTTATCTGCATGCAGCGGTTTACGAGAGCATGAGATTATGCCCACCAATACAATTCGATTCAAAGTTCTGTTTGGAGGATGATTTTTTGCCAGATGAGAGTTTTGTAAAAAGGGGAACTAGGGTTACTTATCATCCTTATGCTATGGGAAGAATGGAGGAGATTTGGGGTTCGGATTGCTTGGAATTTAAGCCAGAAAGGTGGTTGAAAGATGGGATATTTTGTCATGAAAACCCTTTTAAGTACCCGGTTTTTCAAGCCGGGATTAGGGTATGTTTAGGGCAAGAAATGGCCCTAGTAGAGTTGAAAAGTGTCGCAATTTCGTTGCTCCGAAAATATCACATCAAATTAGTTGAACCATTGGATAATCCCCGATTCTCACCTGGGTTGACTGCGACTTATCGTGATGGGCTGCAGGCTTTTGTCCAAGTTCGAAGGGTTGCACCATAGCCCGCGCTCACGGAAAACTCAATTTACATATATTCCATCTTTTATTTCACGTTATGTTCATGTGAAACTTATAATTTTCTTACAAAAACATTTGGCTGATGATGTGGTTGATTGGTAAAATTTTGTGTATATATTTTCATTGAATGAAATGCAGTATATGAAACACTTATTAAAATAGAAAATCCTAAATTCAAAACAAGAAAGGAGGTATAGCATTTCATACACATATTCTTTATAATCTCTCAAAAAAACAAAAAAACAAAAAAGAGAAAAGAAAACACTCTTTACCTATTACTCATATTTACTATAATGCCCTTAATATATTCAATGTGCATTGACATTAAGTATAGTATATTATTCATTTATACTTTTATATTTATGCCTTCAGAAGGCTTTTTTTTTTCTTTTTCTTTTTCTTTTTTAGCTCCGTCCCCAAAAAGAACCGTATCAGATCCTACTGACCTAATTATATGTACAGTTTGGCGGGCGCCGGAACTCTTTTTGGCTGCGTATATGTATACATACATGTAAGTGTGATTTGACAATGAAAATTTGATACGTGGAAATATATCTATTAATTATTACAACGAGGACATCTTATTGGTGGAGGCTTTCTGGTCGGACATACTATGACGATGATCTTACTTTTTGAGCATTTAATTCTGGCCAAGTTGATAAAAAAAAATTCTGGCCAAGTTGATTGTGTTCTGTAATAGTAGCGATAGGCGTCTGCATATGTACCATAAAAAGGTTTGCAAAAGATAGGCATTGGTTGCTAGCTGTACTTTTAAAAGCAGTTTGATATGTTATGAATGTTAAATGTATCCCTCTAGCCCAATTTCATGATATTATGATATTTTTATTTAATTAAAGTGGGAAACATAAAAGATTCCATCCCAGTATTTATCGTAATGTGGTATTTTATCGTACATTTTCATTAAATGATGTTGAGGATTCGTATTTTTTGATTAACTTAAAGCAAATTAAACTCGAGACTTAATTGTTATTTTGTTCAATTAGTGAAATCCCGCCAAGCATAAAGGGTGCATCATTTTAGATACACTATAAATAACATATAAAGTTTGTCCTCTATATATATTGAAGGAATCTACACACATTATGTTAACTATAGCATTTACTCTCTTTACTCCTTGGTCCCTAATTAATTTTAGTGTTGGAGGATTTTTCAGTGGGCCCAACAACCTTAACCGTATTTGCGCTTCGAGGTCCAAATTAAACTCAAAAAATCCTAACATGGATATAAATCATTCTTTATTTCTTATAGGTATATATAATGGCTCATATATTACAAATAATAACTCAATCCCACCTTCTAAATACATTTCTGTTACCAGTAGTCTAAATATCTTTTATTCCATTTTATATATAGATATATATCGAGTGTGTTACATTCACTTGTTCACCAAACAAAATAGGATATAAAATACAAATCTAAAGAATTCTAATGAATTGTGGTTGTGAGAGTAAAATTGGGAAGAGAATTGGACATAAATTTGGAGCCCCATGTTGTCTGGTATTCATGGTAGTCTTTTTCAGTGGGTATATATACAGCTGCCACTGTATTGGCTTTTGGATTTACGTGTGTAAGTTCGTATTTTTCCTCTTGATTCCTCAAATTTTACGAGGTTTGCACATGCAAATACGGCTGGTGAAACTTTCACTTGTCGACCTAAGGATAGGGACATGCACATACGGATCCTCCAACTAAACAAAATTAGGAATAATTAATTCGACAATTCTGAAATTTGACCTAATTATGAAAATATCTTATGAATTTAAAAATTATATAACACCCACTTCCCGTTAGATTAATAGAAGGTGTACATCAGTGGCGGAGCCACATACATATTTATGGGGTGCAATGAGCCCACTCGAACATTGTCCAGCTATTGACATTGTCAAAAATGGTAGCATTAAAACGTTAAAATTGTGCGGCTTTTCTCAAATAAATGGACCACTCAAAAAATATAAAAATGCTCAATGAGGAGTCTGATAATAAATGCATTCTTCTGACAAGAATAAGAACCCAAATATGAATTCGTACTCACCACTCCTATTAGATTTGTCGCAATAATATAATAGGGTTAATTACATTTGACTACCCTCTGAGATTCGGAAATTACCAACTACT
>JACFYI010001489.1:89246-105477 GCA_014898755.1 Handroanthus guayacan | reverse complement strand
AGGTGATTTGAGACTGAAAACATAGAGGTTTCAAACCAGGGTTTTGCCTCTTGCGCCCACCTTGCTGCTGCATTTTGGTGGATGGTGAAGAAACACAAATCGATCGCAGGACCTAGGATTGAAGAGCACAATGTCGAAATTTGAAATTTTCACCTCCAATTTAGCAGATCTGCCGTGCATTGTTAGAAGGGAAGGGGTAGGGTTCTTATGTTCTCTCAATCTAATAGGAACTGGGGTTGGACATTGGAACGTTTTGGCAAATCTCAGACATGGATGTACTTTGAGGGCACTCTTGTAATCTTCTCAACTGTAGTCAAGGGTGATTTCGTAATTTTATTGCTAATCTCACTATGGAGACTCACAATCTCTGGGTCAAAGGCAAGATTATAATGTGAGCTAATCTCACTTTTCAGCCGAGCTAAGAGTCTTCAACGGGCCGGCCCGATTGTTTCATCTCCCCTATCAAACTAACAATTAAGGTATTTGAAATTCCATAATTGGGCCTAATCAATACTATCAAACGCCCCCATAAAATATTTCCACTACCTACTTTAGTCCTGTTTGGAGTTGGTGCAAATATAATATTGGTTCAGAACTCATTCCTATATATATATATATATCTGAATTTAAAATTTATGAAAGATGAGCAAGTACACTAGGAATATATATAAAAATAATAAATAAATAAATAAATAAATCATTTGGAGTTTATGGAGGGAGGAGGAGAATGGCTTAATGGCTTTCATGTTGAAATAGACTTTGCTTCAAATTGAAGCTAAAAATGCAGGGAAGTAGGTGTCTAGTTAAACAAATTTAAAGTATCTAATAATCATATGTGTATATATATATAGGAAATAACTTATAGCACTTCAAAAGAACTTGCATATAATTTGAATTACCAAACACTCAAAAAGAGTTTCGAATAGAGCTCACAATCAGATAAGTAACTTTTATAATCAATTACAAACACCAATGAAAATCTTCAAATAAATTAAGAGTGTTAGAATCTACGTATTCAGTCGAACTTGGTTGCTAATCAATAACTCCTGAATACAGAGGATTTTTAACACCACTTGATTGTCCCTCAATCATATTCCCACAAATTCTACGAGCATCTTTTAACCTAAATATCTTTATGTCTTACGCCGTTTGATGGATTTGTCGTATCTTCATAAGCTATTTATAAATATATCTAGAATAGGATCCTCTCATATTACACATTTAAGTTGCCCCCACTGAGCGAGATGGATTAATTTTGTCCTTTATTACAAATAATGTTACACTTCGATTCCTCACTAAAAATTCCAATGATTTTCACCACGTGAACATGTGACTCGAGTACTTATAATATTCGTGAAATGAATGTTCTGGATTCATGCCTTAAGCATGACTAAATGAGTCACATCAAGAGTCTCCAGCTACTAGAGAGACAAAATCTCTAAAAATTTATGGAGACATATATTACACAAAAAAAAAAAAAAAAAAAAAAAAAAAAAAAAAAAAAAAAAAAATCTTTATTTTTAACAAAAAAATTTATAAAATCCTAACATCTTATTCTAGGAGTTGGAAGGAAAAAATTAAATTACCACATACCTTTTGACATCATACATACTCCTAAACTTTTTAAAATTTTAAACGACTCATAAGCTCATCAAAACACCCTCTTCATCAAACCTCATCAGTTTGCAATATGTTTCAAGTGCTTATCTGTTGCGCAAAGCTTATCCAAGGCTTCTTATATGTTCTTATCTCTTGTTTCCGAGTTTCTACACCGTTAGATATAATTCTAAAAGTAAACTATTGAAATTTCTAAATAAAACAAAATACGAAAAATTAAGAATATTACTGATGCAATAATTTATAATTAAAATATAAAGAGTATGTCAAAAAATGTTTGTTTTACCAATTTTTAGGTTCTTTAAACAATTTACAGATATTTTAGAAAGCTTGTACACATCCTCCAAAATCTCATCAAAAATTAAAAAATAACATATAACAACAAGAAGTTTCATTTTTGAATCCTTAATGGACTTCAATCTATCTAGCACCAGAAAAACAGTTTTGAGATCAGACCTAGCCCATTACTAGAAATTGGGCTAATGCCCAATCCATGGGCTTGCTAGTTTTTCAGTCAACCAATCCAGATGCCGGGTGGCCCAAATCATATTCTAGTGATTAAAGGGCAAAATTGGATTTCAATGCACGAATGATGGGCATTGTCGACCTTCTACTCCAGATTCAGCTATCCATCCTCGTAATATGCACATACATCAAATGTACTCCAATTATTATATAAAATCCTTCGTGTGTGCCAATGATTCCGACCACACTGACTTCGACAACAAGTCAATATTCACATTCCAAAAAATTATATTCATGTTGTATCTTAATTTTATTTTTGGTCAATTGACAAAAACATTATAAAGGCATCAATACATTATAATTATCGTAATCATTATAATAATAATAATCATTATTATTATTACAAAATCCTAACAATAAAGAAATACTACTATAGTCTATATACCGAGTTCCCCCATGAGGAGCTGACTCGTACATGGGCTGATTACGTGTACGTAGTAATACATGCATGGGATGTTCAAAGGCACTAGGATCGGATCTTATGTGGCCAATCTTCTTCCGTAGAGAAGTGATCCACTTTCCATGCCTATCACCTCTAACTGCTTCTCATCCTCACTTACGTATACATAAATATACATACGTATACGTATGTACATCACACACCAAAACAACACTACAGAAAATATACACACGTTTAAGCATATATCATGCAATTGTCGAAAAACATACTTCTTGTTACTTTTTTCAGTCTCTGCCTTCATCTTCCTACCCTCACCAATGGGTCTAGTGACAATGAAAGACAGGTACTCTTCACATTCTCTTCCACTATATTTTCATGCTTAACAAGAATTATTCGAACTGTTTCAGTTCAGATCGTATAATTTAATAGTGTTTCGTCTTCTTTTTCAGTCCCATTAACAAAAGTATTGTATTATGAAAAAAGTATTTGTTTCAGTTAATATATGTTTATAAATAGAACAAAAGAGATTAAGCACGTATTAGCATATACTCACTGAAAAAAATGACTTCAGCACAAAAATTTGCATACTATCAGAGTTAGCAATTTAGTTACTTGTGAACAAATTTTAATAAATTTCTCTAACTATTTTTCAGTCTATGATCAAAACTATTACAAAAGTTAATTTTGTTACAAACGCGATTCTGTTATAAAACTAATTAGTGACAGCACACACACTTAAACAAAATCCATAGACTCAATTCCTTTATATAACTAATTAATGACAAAGCATGCACTAACAAATCTGCTAAACAATGAGATTTATAACACAGAACCATGTTAGGTGAAAGATTTCGCTAAATCCAAAACGATCGTAGACTATTTTTAGTGTGTCTTCTCGTAGTGATAATGCTAGCTGAACTAAGACTTTCGGTTATGATCATATTCAAACAGCCATATGTTGTTTACATGGGAGAGTTGCCGGAGAACACGATATCCTTGAAGGATGTACACAACAGTCTTCTCTCAGAGACGATTGGAGAGTAAATACTACATACCCTTACTAGTTTGTTTAGAAAGAAATCATGCGAAAAAACAAGGGTTCAAAAAAATATAAAAAAAAAAAAGATACTGTTTCATATATCTTAATGGTGTGATTTTCAGTGAAGTGATCGCAAGGAGCTCGAAGATATATAGCTATGGAAGGAGCTTCAATGGGTTTGCAGCAAGATTGCTACCGCATGAAGCTAAGTTGTTATCGCGTAAGTGGTGATTGATTGACATGTAGTCTTGTATAATAACTAGTTCCAATATGTCTGAACGCACATGAACTAATCTTGGACATTGTTTTCGATGTTTTGGCAGAGAAAGAAGGCGTTGTTTCGGTGTTTCCAAACAAAGTGCAGAAGCTTCTTACTACAAGATCATGGGATTTTATTGGGTTGCCTCAGAAATCGAAGAGAAATCACCAGACAGAGAGTGATATTATAGTGGCTCTCTTAGATACAGGTCAATAGTCTTTGCCTTATGTTGAGAAAATGCCTATTTAAAGGGTGTTTGGATGAGCTTATTAGCTCTTCACAACATTTTATAATATTTGAGAGCTTATAAAACATAATGAAGTGTTTTGTAATATTTTTTGAAAAACAAAAGATTATAAGCTCCAAATATTTGAGAGCTTATAAAATGTTATAAAGTGTCTGTAATAATTTTCTGAAAAGAAAAGATTATGAGCTCCAAAAATAGATATTTTTAAGATTTCGGTATATTCTTCTGTTTTTCACCATATTAATCACAAAATCTTCATTACCAACCTTTTACAACTTCAAAATCTCAATTCATTCAGACACTTCAACAACTTATTTTATAAGTGCGAAACATACACTTTATAAGACGTAAGAGCTTATAAGTTGTTTGAAAGACACTTAACCAAACACACTCTTAAAATGTGCGCTGATTTTCTTCCACATTGCAGGAATATGGGTAGAATCCCCCAGTTTCGATGATGAGGGATTTGGACCTCCCCCTAAAAAATGGAAGGGATCATGTGCCAAGGGCGCAAATTTCACTGGCTGCAATAAGTAAGTTCAACTCATACCTAAACTCCACTGGGGGATAAAGAGAGTAATCACTTTTATTTGTTTTAACATCGACAGCAAGGTCATTGGTGCGCAATACTTTGATCTTGAAGGAATCATGCAACCTAACGAGACTACTCCACTGGACACAGATGGACACGGGACACACACGGCCTCGACAGCTGCCGGCATAGCAGTGGAAAGTGCAAGTTTATACGGCCTTGCCAAAGGCACTGCCCGTGGTGGGGTGCCATCGGCCCGCATAGCAAGTTACAAAGTGTGTTGGGGCATCGGCTGCGAAGACGTAGACCTGCTAGCAGCATTTGATGCAGCTATAGCTGATGGAGTTGATATCATATCGGTATCCATAGGGGGACCAAGCCGGAGCTTCACTGAAGATCCAATAGCCATCGGATCTTTTCATGCCTCAAAGAAGGGTATTTTGACAGTTTGTGCAGCAGGAAATGAAGGGCCTTATTTTGGAACAGTTCAAAATGTTGCGCCATGGATTATGACAGTGGCTGCTAGCACTATTGACAGGAAGTTCGAGACTAATGTCAAGTTGGGAAATGGAGAAACGATTTCTGTAAGTTCCCCTTTCCCTTATCAACTCCAGATTCTATTGCTGTGTTCGGTTTAAGGAATTTGATGTGGAAAGAAAAATATGAGGGAAAAGGAAAATTAAATCAAGAATACAGAGGCACCAAACAGAATTTTCCCTCATTTCCTCAACCATTTTTCAAGGAAATTAATTACATTTTCCCTCGCGTTTTCGTTCCTTCCCAAAATCCTTATACCAAACATATTGTGAAGGGTTTGACTATAAATAGGGTTTTCCTTGTGAAGGGTTTGACTGAAAATAGCTTTTTCCTTGTTTCTTGGCAGGGGATTTCAGTTAACACATACGTTCCTAAAAAAGGGTTCTATCCTTTGACAAATGGAGCTAATGCACGAAATACTAGTAGTGGATATATTTATGGAGATGCAAGGTACCTCATGTTTCAGATATATATAAAGTTTGTTACTCACCGTCGATAGCCAAATTGAGTTCATAGTTTTGTCACAGTGCCTGTGATTACGGGACGCTGAGCAGGAACAAGGTAAAAGGGAAAATCGTAAGTTGCCAAGGACCAGGTGGTGACACTGTCATCGAGGAACTAGGCGGAGCTGGCACCATCATGGTCTCCGATCAATACTTAGACACTGCGTTCCCTACAAATGCACCAGGAACCTATGTTACTGTCGAGGATGGACAAAGAATTGATAAATACATAAATTCCACAAGGTAAGATTTCATCGACAACATAGGATTCTTCCTAGTTATTATCAGCGTAGAGTGTCTTCTTGATGACAATTTCCTCTTACAGATCAGCTCTAGCCGTAATATACAAAACAAGAAATGTGAACATGACAGCACCTGCCATAGCTTCATTTTCATCTAGAGGGCCTCAACAAACAAGTCCTAATATACTCAAGGTAAGAAGATCTCAGCTGTCGGATTCTTTCACTCTTCGCTGTTGTCACTGAATTTTAAATGTGCAGCCTGATATTGCTGCACCTGGGGCTAACATATTGGCGGGTTACACAAAATACAACACAGTTACTGGGGACGAAGGTGATAAAAGAGTGGTGAAATACAACGTTGAGTCTGGAACATCAATGGCTTGCCCTCATGTTTCAGGGGCTGCTGCTTATGTCAAATCCTTCCACCCACACTGGTCTCCGGCTGCCATCAAATCTGCTCTAATGACCACTTGTAAGCTTTTGTATTTTTCTCACACTAATTCACACTCTTCTTGTTGATCAAATGATCAATATCAATATCATTTTCTGCAGCAAAAAGAATGAAGATAAAGCCAGTGGGAGCTGAATTAGCCTCTGGATCAGGTCAAATCAACCCAAAAATAGCTTTGCATCCTGGGCTTGTTTATGACATCAACACAATCTCCTACGTAAGTTTTCTCTGCAAAAACGGATACAGAAGCAAAGACGTTGTTCTGATAACAGGCAGTAAAAAATACAATTGCTCCAATGTTCCACAAGCAAAAGGAGCAGATGGCCTCAACTATCCTTCCATGCATCTGCAAGTAAAGGATAGCAAATCGAACATTTCTGCTGTATTTTATCGTGCTGTGACTAACGTTGTGACTGGTAAATCAACATACAAGGCTATAGTCAAGTCCCCAAAAGGCCTTTCTATCAAGGTCACTCCCAACATTTTGACATTCGATCGGCCTTATCAGAAGAAACCGTTCAAAGTGATATTGAAAGGAAGGTTTCTCAATAAGAATAAGTTGTACCTGTCTGGTTCGCTAGTCTGGACTGACTCCAAGCATAGTGTCAGGAGCCCTATTCTTGTCTCCCTTCCATCAATGTATGATTAAGTTGTTAAACTTTGACATTGTTGGCAATTCCATGCCTATTCATCATCTGCAAGAAAATGGTGTTTCCATCAGTGTCACGTGGTTTTCGTGGACATTCTAGACACACAAAGATACTTAGTTCCAATTTCTCACAGCCAGACCATAAAAAAATAAGCTTATACTGAAAAAAAGGAAACAAAGCAAATAATAAAAATTGCAGAAAATAACACAAAAATCAGCAGATTTTCAGTAAATTTCAAAAGTATCCTTTATGATCTGAGATATTAAGGAAGACTTACTTCTAAAATATACAAGCTAAGATACTGATTCTGCACCCAACAGCTTTGTATATACAATATTGGACGAATATCTCTCTATTTCTAATGAATATACAGAACATTACTTTGTCAAAAAAAAAAACACTCCACAAGAAAACAAGGTCCATGGTTATGTTGAGTTTGAGTTGCCACCATCTCAGGATTTAGGGAACAGAAGGGCTTAGCGATTTTACGTGCCCCTGGTCCTTAGCTCCTTTTGGGCTTTGTGAACTCCAACTTCTTACCGAGTCTAACTTAAGTTAAACATAAACACAAGAATCCTTCGTATCCATTGGATTCAATAGTTTATACCGCGATTACAAACACCATGGCAATTTATATTCTTCAGTTTTGGCAATTTATATTCTTCAGTTTCATCAATTCCTTCCTTCTCATTCTGGCCTTACTTGCTGCAAAGACATTCTCTGATTCTTTATGGCAGCAGATAGTTGGTTTTTGATTATTCTTGTGCGGACTTTTGAATATGTGCTCAGAGGCGGAAACAGCATTGAGATCACAAAAGTCGTCTTTCCGAGAATCTCTAGTAGGCTCAGGTCTCTCTACAGGTCTGATATAACTCAACGTCTCTGGCGCAACAAGAGTTGCTTTTGGATGACACCGGGTGTAACGATCACAACTTTCTGGCAGAAGACTTAATCCAGCTCCATGAACACAACCTACATAGACAGTTCTTGTTAAATCGGGAGCCTCTATTCCATTCAATGCTAACTGATTTTTGTCTTTAACAAATTGAGTGTCCAAAGAAGTAGACATACTGCATTTATGAGATGGTGCAACCTCGTTTCCTTTCTTCTTAGTGTCAGAATGGCAGTCAAGTGTACTACTATGATGAAGAAAGGGAAGTACCCAAGGTACTGGCAATACAAACAAGGGATTTGCTGGTCCACTGATCCCCAAGGAAATTTCTTGTCCTTGGTGAAGAAAAGGTATATCTCTATGTTGCAAAGGAAATTGCGACGAACTCATCACATCCGAACTGAACATATATTGCAATTCGAGAACATTTGAAGATGGAAGAATTGAGGGCCAAGCAAAAGGAAGTAAGGATGGTTTGTTATATAAAAACATCGGAGGGCTAGTAATAGCAGAATTATCTATCTCTGCCTGGGTTCTTGGTTCAGCTTTCTTTACATTTGCATTCTGAGCTTTCTTCACGTTAGCCATCTGGAAATGCAAAGAAACGACCAGGGAATAATACATTTTCGAGGACAAAAGAAGCTATCCATCGGAAGTGTATCTTACCTGCAGTCTGAGAAAATCATTTCTACTTTTCAACAAAGTATACTCCTCCGTTGCCAATTTCTTTTCCTTTAATCATTCAAAACAAAAGGTAACTTCAGAAGATTCTTCTATATAAACAAGAGACGAAAGGTATAGAAAGACCTTATGCACTATTTTGACTGAACTACAAATCAAAGTTAAAGCCCAAGGCTCAACCTTCTTCAAATTCTTGTTCTCCTCCGAAAGATCAGCTGCATTTCTGGTCAGCTCCAGATGCATAGCCTGATGAAAGCATGCGCAATAAATGGTAAACCACTGAAAACAACATGAACAATGAACAGCGCCTAAACAGGGATCATCAGAAAGTTGAAATGATCACCAAAAGCAGGCAGGCAGATGAACTTACCTGTCTACGACGAATTGTTTGTCTGGCAGATTCTCTATTTGCTAGGACACGACGAAGCCTTCGTGCTTCCTTCTCAGCCTGAGTGGCACAGAACTAAGACAAAAATGTGCATAACCTGATAATTCAAGACCAGAACCAAGTTTTTAAGTACCTCTGTCAAATTTTGCTTTAACTTGCTGGCAGAATTTGATCGATAATTTCTACCAAGTCTAACAGTTTCCTCAGTATTAAAAGTACTCTCAACCATGGTAGATGTCTTCTCAAAGGATGGTTGGACAACTATTGCTTGATCCTGCTACACACAAAAACATATTTCAAACCCAGCAAAGATTATGTGTGACTTCTTCACAAAATCGCATCCTTAATATTCTTCCATGATTCAATATTTACTAATACAAGTCTATAATAATTGCTCAGGCCAATAGAGATTCACTCAGAGGTCCTTTTCCACTTCAAAATAGAAATGACAAGCTCCCATCTTCTTTAGAACATAGCATGTATATACAATTTTCATTTCTTGAAGGAAATTGCTATTATTGTACTGCAAAGTCAAGGCAATATGTTCAGAATGGCATCATCACATCAGTGTTTCTCATAAATATTGGTTCAAAACAAATAATCAAGCACTCAACTAACACAATCAGAATACCGCTTAAGCACTAATTACTCACCACCCCTTATGTCGAATATATCGTCAAGATCCATGCTCTTTTTCTCCCCCATAGAGCGTTAGCACAAAAATCCGTACAGATAAATGAAAATGCAAAGTAGTACATGTTTGATAATCTATGTACTCAGAAAGTACTTTACAACCTGCGTGCGGTGGGGGGAGCTTGTCCCCGTCGGCTCTTTCATGAGCTTCTGGACGGAGCTTTTCAACTTGTTGGAGCACCGTGCCAGGCCGGCAAGAGCCTCCGCCGCCGACAGCTCACGCGTCGCCATCTGGTCATTTTCCTCCGCCGCCGGAAAAAGTCCCTCTGGTTCCATTTGGCAACGACTTGTTATCACCAAAAAAGGAAATTTGGATCTTTTTTTGTCTCCTCGATTAAAGCAGAAATGTAAATGCAGTTGGAGTCGGACATGAAAGGGTTAAGGGAGCACAAGCCTTCATGGAGCTACCAAAAGTCGACACGTGTCGTGCCAATTCACAACAACACCTAAGAAAATTATTTTGCTTTTAGAACACAAACATGTGTTTTAAGAATTAATTTGATTTTTTTCTTTTTCTCGTAATAAAGTGATTTGATTTTAAACTTTAGTAATTGTCCCATGTTAATTTTTAAAGGGTACTCATTTTATCAATTTTTTAATGGATGCAATTGATTATAAAGATTTTAGAAAAGTTGCATTTATCATATAGCTTCATTTTTAGTGGAATATTTGTGAAGATTTTATCCAAATTCCAAAACTTGTTACAATATCTTGATTTATGAATGAAAGATTCTTTAAGTTGTTGGGCGTCCAAATCTTGATCAATTATTCGTAAATAATTCATTGGGAATGAGACGGACATGATATGGTATAAATCTTCTGAAAATTTAGATAGTTAAATGAGTTTTTTTTTTTAAAAAAAAAAAAAGTTTGATGAGGTGTAAAATCAATTATTGTTCAAACGATAAAGTATAGTTATCCATTTTTAAACTATGCAGCAAAAAATTAGTTTTTGCAGTTAAGTTTTGTGGATACTATGAATTATTATTATTATTATTATGTTGTATGTATATTAAACAAATAATCTATTATGTGTCCTTTTAGTTCAACAAAAAAGATTGAAGCATGTGCAACTGCAACCTATATATTCATTTATAAAATTTATTAAATTTAATAAAACTTTCTTGCTGCATACTAAATATATTTTAATGTTAATGTACTTTAAATTTACATAAAAGCTAATTTGTTTAATTATATTAGTATTAAACTGAATTCAATAGAAGTGGATAATCGATTATAATTTCTCAATAAAACAAGTAAACAACAGGGCAATTTGGGATCTCTATTTTAATTTACGATTTATTTTCTATTCTATCGTACAGATACTTGCCAAGCATATGATATTTACAATTTTATATTTTTAAAATGAACAAATTTACTATACTTGATGTATGTCTCAAATAAGAAATAAATATATAAAACGCTCATTTGAAATAAAAAAATACTAATAGACAATCGGACAACAATCGATGATGCCTTGTCCTAATAATTAGATAGATGTCTCATGATCCCAGAAGTCAGCAATTTGATTTCCACTAACATACAAGATTATTTTAATTTCTTTGGGCTTGTTTAAGATTTTTAATTAAGAATTTTATATAATCATTGATGCATGGCCATGTATCAATTAAATGTAATAATTATTTTTGGAAAAAGGAAGTACGGAAAAGCCAGGTGTATGAACTAGTCGCGTACACAAGTCGAGAGTGTGGATCAAGCAACACGTAGAACTTTTCAGTTATGCGAGTGATTGGATAACGACACGTGTGAGTTGGCCGTTGTTTAGGGTTTTTTATGACACGTGGATGGTAAGGAAAGGGAATATCCAAAATTGAAAAGGAGACAAAAAGAAGAGATGAGTCTCTTTCACATATTCTAGTGGGAATCCCACTTGGCAATGTTTTTTGGGGATTTGTTGGCAAGGTTCTATGTCAAGCGACAGTATTTTATTTTATATTTTTTTTCTTAAATATATGTTAAGTTAGATATTTTTTATGAAAATACAAAATTATAAATATCATACACTTAATAAGTATTCATACAATAAAATATGAGATGAAACTTAAATTAAAATAAAGGATTAAAGTAGTTTGTTACTGTTTCTAAAAAGCACTTTTCAACTTTTAGGTTTAATTAAACTATTTTGTAGTGTTCGAAAAAGTTGTTTTTGCTTCTAATTTTCTAAATTTAAGCAGGGTAAAAAAAAAAGAAAAAAGAAAAGAAAGAAAATTCTCCACAATCCTTTTTACAACTTTTCACTTTCCCTATATGTGGAAGTTTTGAGACCTTTTATTTTCTGGAAAATAGTATTGACCGTTGTCAAGAGGAGAGAGGCTTTTTTTGAGTTTGCCATTTCAGGCTTCATGAAGAAAATTGAATATTTTTATTTATTCTAAATAAATTGAAAATGATTTAGATTTTTTGTTCTCAAATAAAAAGTGAAATCGTGCTTATATATTGTTTCACCAACACACATTTAACAAAGAAATACTAAGAGACAACACACTAATATATCGAGCGCCTAAAATTCTTGACTGCTTCCTTTAACATGAAACAATACTAGTATTATTGTAAAGACTAAAGGTTAGATTTGAAATATATAATAGTTTTTTCCTTTTGTTTTTAATTTTTTCACAAAAAAACTAGATATCATCTTAGTCTTCTAGTCTCTAGTCAAAGCAACATATAATCATCTCTTCCCACAGATAATGTTGATGATTATTAAAATTTTCCGCCAAACATAAAAGCCCAACTGCATAGAGTCATTGCACCCACATCTTTGATAATTGACATGGATAGGAAACGACAACTTAATAAACTACGGGATAGTTGCCTCAAACCCCATGATGTTGTCCTAATTACAAAAATATTTCATGTACATGATTTACAAATTACGACATACATCCTTCGCCATTAGTTCAACTAACAAAAAATGTCAAATAGCTTACATTGTAACTTGACCTTTTCAAAATCTAATATATAAAAAATATGACAAATATGTCCTATTAATTAGTGTATTAGAAATCGATCAGGGTCAACTGATTCGACCGAAAACTGATAAGCTTTTCAGGCTGATTGGCTCAATAAAATCAATTGACGTTTGCACCGGTGCAAACCGACCAAAATTGGTTCTGGTTTGCCAGTTGAACTACTTCTTCCTCTTCTCCTTCTTGCATTTTGATTTAATTTTCTCATTAAACTTCATTTACTTCAATATTTTTAAAGAATGTAACTTGTGGAATATATTTTACAAAATGGTTAAAATTTTTGTTCTTATTAATTTGAAGTTTTTATATCACTTGTATGTATATATATATATATATATGTATTTATATCACATATATTCATGACATCATATTTCTTGAACTATTTTTAAATCGGTTGAATCAATGGGCCACCAATTCTATCTCCACTTTAATTTTTAAAACATCGTTGTTTGTCTAATGGCAAGACACAGAAGGTGTTATCTCCACTTTGATTTTTAAAACATCCTTGCTAATTTAAGGAAAAACACAAAACAAAAACCAATATTATGAAACCGTAGGTAATTATGAAGCGGTAGGTACTAATGTAGCTTTCAGGTCTAGCTAATGCATAACAAAGATATTGTCTTAAAGCCACAAAAGTGAATGATGATAATCTCCGAGGCAATACCTTAAGTGCTCTATCTTCTGCCATGAGCCTTCCGGCGGCTAAGGTGGCACCTCCGGCAAGAAAGCTGGAATGGTGGAACAATCCCTTCTTTTTATTTTATGTTTTTTTTTTAGGGATGTTTGCAAGATTCTCTATCATAAGACAGTATTTTATTTTTTCCTTAAATATATATCAAGTATAGTAGATTTTTTTAATAAAAATATAAAATTATAAATAATATACATTTGACAAGTATTCGTACAATCTATCTATATATCTATAGGAGATCGGTCATTGACTCAAATTGAGCCAATTTTGATCAAATCCTAATTTTCTTAAATTTTCAATTATTTTTATTTGATAAAAACTAATTTTCTTTCAAGTGGTAGTTATTGATTCAATCCACTATCACTATAAAATTAATATCTTTTCTACAACCAAGTCATCAATATTAAATAAAAGAAAGAAAAAAAAATGAGCTGGACTATTCAATACAGTTCGACTTCTATTATGAGGGTGTTCAGCATTGCTTTTACTTTAGAAAGAAGTGATTTTTATGTAGAGAAGTTGAGAAATTAGTTTTAAAAGTGAGTACTAAAAATTGAGAGTGTTTGTAATTTAAAGCTAAAATCTACTAAAAAATTACAGGTGGTGTTTGCAAAAAAGGTGATTTTCCCATATATATAATTAATATTTTTAAATTTTAAATTATAAAATAAAGGTAATAAATTATTTTTACAAAAAAAAAATTAATTGAAAAGCAGAAATTAGAATCTAAAAGCAACCCCTGATGTGCTTTTAGATTCTGACTGATTTTAGTCTAAAATTACTTTTACAAAAGTAGAAGTTGCCTTACCAAACACTTTCAAAATTACTTTTTAATAGCTAAAAGTTAAAAGCTACCCTCAAAACAATGCCAAACACCCTCTATGTTTAGTGGGTTTTTCCTTTCTTTTGTCCCCCCTCGGTTAAACAAGTGGCTGGTTATAGGATAGTAAAAGAAAAATCACCCCCACATTTGAAAAAAAAAAAAAAAAAAAAACCCCACTCTTTACCACACTATCTCACTATTCAACCACCCACCCACTCAATCCTCAAACCACCCAATCCCATATCTTTCCTTTACTTGCCGTTTTTCCTCCCCTCAATGAGTCGTCTCTCGTACTTTTGATGTTCAAAGGCTTTGTTTGGAATTTCACTAAAATTGGTAAGTATTTTTATACATTCTCCACTTTATAATTTATAATTCATACCAATATAAAAGTGCTGGTATTAATAATACATTTGATATTTTAATTTTCTTTTTTTTTTCCTCATTTGTATTGTTTTTTATTTTTGTTTTTCGTTTTCTTTTATCAGTTTTAGTACTTATGGGTTGAGGAACTATTTCATAGTTGTAATATAGGTCAGTCTTCTATGCTTATTATGGTTCAATTTTGAATGTTTGTTGAAATTATTTTTAAAATATTGATTTTTAATGTTGGAATTGACATTTTAATTAATAATTTAGGAAAGAAAGAACTCTTGCATCCATGATTAAAATTTTAATGTACATATTAGGAGTAATTAAGATACAATTTTCTTTTTTTTTTCTTTTTTGTAATTTTAGACCGAATATATGTAGATATGTCAAGAAGAAACTTATTATCTGAGTATTATTCAGATTCAATTTTTTTTTTTATGTAAAATTAAAAGTTTTTTTTATCAATTGTTTGATTAATTCTTTAACAACCTTTTTTATTATATGCAAAAACGATAAGATTCCTACATATTTATATTGATTGATTTTTTTTTTTCCCATTTTCTTAATACACACAAAAGAGATACATCATTGCAATAAAATTTTTCAAAAAGAAGTGTATCTATGATACCAAATCTTAAGATAAAAAAGATTGAATAATGTTAAAAGTAGATATATAATATTAATATTGCCAACCATGAACATGAAACTATAAAAGAACATCAAAACATAGGACTCAAATTCACTCACTTGTCGTGTATTCTTAGTGCTTTCTTTGGTTTCAGAGAAGAAGTTGGAGGAACTGCTGATGGATCATTTTCTTGCTTTGTTTTGTTTACTATTAGCTGTTGCAGTACCCTAAAACTTTGAAATAATTCAAGAGTTCACAAAAATATAAAAAAAAAAAATTATATTTAGTATGAGATTGTGAAATACAGAATAACCTAATTTTTTATTTTTGTAATATAATACTAAAGTTATTTTTAATCTAATTAATTTACTAATTCCTATTCAATCTAGAAATAATAAATATTGTCTTTTGTAATCTTATATTATTTGCTTTGATAGGTTCTTTTAACTAAAATCAAATATACTGTTAATAATCTCTTAAAACAGTAGTAACCTTTGGGATCCATTAAAGTACTCAGTCTAATTCTTTTAAAAGTAATTTTAATATTTTCATAATAAAATATTCAATATATTAAGTAAAAATACTAAAGCAAGTCGTTCCTCTGCCTCAGTTGTATTCTTTTTTTAATTTTATTAATATGAATATACAAAAGATACATGGCAATTAATTAAAATGAATTCAACAAAGATACATGATCGTGAAAATATTAAGTACATAAATAGGAAACTATATTAGATTGAAAATAGGATTTTTTTCGGGGAGTGGGGGTGGGGGGACATTAATATTTTTATGGACTATTTAGTTTCATTTAAAATTCCGCATTTATCGTGCTCACAATGCCCTTTTTCAATCAATTCTTCAAGTAGAATATGTTATAATGTCAATTTTACCATATTTAACTAAATTTTAAGGTATATATATATGTGCAAAGGGTTTACAAAACTTTATTGGACCTATAATACACTAGTTATTGTGGCACACTTAATATTTGTATTTAAATTTTTTATTTATAGAATTAAAAATATATATTTGTCCTTATTAATGACGCTTTCTCTTAATAATTGAATATTT